>CP139503.1:309734720-309859720 GCA_021014915.2 Artemisia tridentata subsp. tridentata | reverse complement strand
TTATACGTTTTCGTCCACTTTTTTACGTTTTCGTCTGATTTTTTATGTTTTCGTCTGATTTTTTTACGTTTTCATCTGTTTTTTTATGTTTTCGTCTGTTTTTTTACGTAAAAAGCGGACAAAGGTAAAAAAAATGGATGAAAACATAAAAAAACAGACGAAAATATAAAAAATCGACGAAAACGTAAAAAAATGGATGAAAACGTAAAAAAATAGACGCAAAATATAAAAAATCGGACGAAAGTAAAAAAATGGTGAAAACGTAAAAAACAGACAAAATGTAAAAAATTGGACGAAAACGTAAAAAATCGGACGGAAAACGTAAAAAAAATAGACAAAAACAAAAAAAAAATCGGACGAAAACGTAAAAAAATAGACGAAAACGTGAAAGAAAGGCGTTATGGGAAAACTTGGTGGAACACAACAAGCTTGTCAAGGGTGATCCGTGGGCTATTTTGGGTGACTTCAATGTGGCGTTGAATATTGAAGATTGTTCTAACTTTAATGCTGTTAAAGACAAAGACGTGGAAGATTTTAGGAACTGTTTAGAGTCTTTGGAACTTGAAGATATTGCTAGTAAAGGTATGTTCTACACTTGGATTCAAAAGCGTCACAATCCTGATACTGGCATTTTAAAGAAATTAGATAGAGCGTTAGGAAACTGCAGCTTTATTTCCTCTTATCAGAGCTGTTTTGCTGAGTTTTTACCCTTTGTAACCTCGGATCATTGTCCTGTTGTTTTGGGGTACCTTTGGCTAATGTTTCCAAACCTAGGTCTTTTCGGTTTGCTAACTTTCTTGCTGATAAGGAAACGTTTATCCCTACGGTTAGAGAAAACTGGGGTATTGATGTTAATGGTTTCCATATGTATATCCTGGCCAAAAGATTAAAAAATATGAAGAGGCATTTGAGAAATATGAATAGGGTAAATGGAAATGTGTTCAATAAGGTGAAAGCTTTAAGGGTTGAGCTCAAAAGGGTTCAACAAAATTTAGATAAAGACCCTAATAATAGTAGTCTTAGAGATGAAGAGATTATTTATTGCAAGGCGTATAAGGATGTGATTAGGGATGAGAAGTGTTTACTTAGACAAAAAACTAAGATACAGTGGTTAAAAGATGGTGATCAGAACACGTCGTATTTCCATAATGTGCTTAAGAGCAGAACTAGTAAAATCAGAATCCAGGTTGTTTATGATGAGCAGGGTAATAAATATTATGGTGATGATGTTCCAGGATGCTTTGATGATCATTTTCAAAACTTCTTGGGGGTCGAGGATGCAGTCTTTTCCATTGATGACTGTGATGAGCTTTTCACCAAGAAACTTGATCCAATGATTGCTGGTAACATGGTTAGAGTTGTTACGGATATTGAAATCAATGAGGCAATGTTCAGTATTGATGAAGATAAAACTGCTGGTCCGGATGGGTTTACGTCTAAGTTTTTCAAAGCTGCTTGGAGTATTGTTGGGAGTGACGTTTGTGCAGCGGTTAAAGAATTTTTTAGTTCTGGCAAGTTGCTTGGAGAATTCAACGCCAACCTCATTTCTCTCATTCCTAAGATCCAAGTTCCTTTGAAGGTTTCGGATTATAGACCTAT
The DNA here is from genome assembly GCA_021014915.2 of Artemisia tridentata subsp. tridentata. NCBI lineage: Eukaryota > Viridiplantae > Streptophyta > Magnoliopsida > Asterales > Asteraceae > Artemisia > Artemisia tridentata. The sequence continues at coordinate 309,858,121 of CP139503.1, read as the reverse complement.
TGCGTGTGGGAATGTAATTTACAAATGTATCAGTAAGGTCATCACCAATAGACTCAAAGAAGGCTTATGTGACTTGATTGACAGCAACCAGTGTGCATTCATTCCGGGAAGACAAATTAGTGACAATATCCTCTTGGCTTAGGAGCTTATGCAGGGCTACAGTTGGAACAGTAAGATAAGCAAGTGTGCGTTCAAGGTAGATATTCAGAAGGCGTACAATACCGTCAACTGGAATTTCTTAAAGACCATTCTTACCAGGTTTGGTTTTCATAACTCTATGGTGCACTGGATCATGGTATGTCTCACTTCCGCATCTTTTTCTATTTGTGTTAATGGGGAATTGCATGGGTTTTTTAAGAGCAAACGGGGGCTGAGGCAGGGAGACCCTATGTCACTTTACCTCTTTACCATTGTTATGGAAGCTTTTAACTTAATGGTGAAAAGACAGATTAGGAAAGATAATAGGTTTCGCTATCATTGTGATGAAGCGAAAAGTGTACCGCTTTTAGGGGGTCATTTAAGCCCTAAATCGTTCCTTTTGTCATTTTAGGTACTTTGGAGAAGAAATCTGGAAAAGGAAGCATTTTGGACGTTTTTGGAGCATAAAAGTGAAGAAAACGGCAAAGTCTCAAAATTATGCTGGAAACTACCTTTGACGGCGTCAGGAATTGGTACAGACGGCGTCATGGCTTGGCAAAAGTGGTGGATATGAAAATTACTCATGATAAGCCAGAGAATTTTGCATGAAAAATCTGACGGCGTCACCCTTTAATGTGATCAAGGTCGTCACGGCTTAAGCTAAAGAGGGACGGCGTCAAGCACTAATCTGACGGCGTCAAGCCTTGATAAGCCAGAGCGGATTTTGGAGGTCTAAAGAGGGACGGCGTCAGGAAGGCCATCCGGGAACCCTAAAAGCGGCGAGGTGACGGCGTCAGGATCTACAACGTGACGCCGTCAGCCCTTAAACTCTATATATAGTTTTGCAATTTTTTGTCATTAGTGTGGAACTTTGTGTGTAACCTTTTGGGAGGAAACCCTAAGACGATTTTAGCAGCTTTTTCAAGGCTTTTTGCCTTGAGATCTTCCATGTTACATTGAAGATAAGTTATCAATTAATCATTCAATATGTCTATGTGTTGTTTGATTCTATCTTGTTCTTGTCTTTTGTTTAACATGCTAGGCTAGGTTTTCTTTGTGTTTGCTTAGATCTAATGAAACCTAACTATTGATTATTGATTATTAGTGTGTTATTAGTTGTATTGGATGATTGTTTATCTATGTTAGGCTTAAGAAAACTGGCTAACCTCCTATTCGGTAACTTGCTTGAACGTCTTAAGAAACATGAACCAATGCGTACTAAGGTTTTTATGGTTGTATTTAATGCATGAGCGAATTCTAGTGATCCCATGTTAGAAGCTTCTTAGCCGGCTCGACATAGGAGTGAAGTAGGAGCTTGTAGAGTTGGGGAAGTACGTACGCCACCCCACGATTGGTATTAAGGAATACACCCGTCATCCACGCGATTGATACACACTAATCAACCGGTAAAAGATAGTTAGGGAGTAAGGAAATCTAAGTAAACACATTTCTCTCCACATAAGTTTTACCACCTTTTCATTTTCAGTTATTTTATTTTATTTGCATTCGTAGTTATTTGGGTTAGTTGATTAGCAACTAATTCCGCCCACTCTTTCAACCCCGAGATTTTACTTGCTTTCATAAAATTATAAAAACATAAAAAAAGAATCTTCTCTCACCCCTAGACCTATTAGAGTAGTTTTTCAATCCTAACGACACTATTCCCTGTGGAGAACGATCAATCCCCCGTACTTACCACTACACTATACTACATCGGTCAGGTACACTGCCTGGTGGGGTTGTAAGCCTCTTGAGATCCCTCGAGAGGTAAAACCTGTTGTAAGGTCGCAAAACCACGCATCAAGTTTTTGGCGCCGTTGCCGGGGAATAGTTATTGTTTAGGTTGAATTTTTATTTTTATAGGTCTACTCACTAGATTCCTTTCTAGTGAGATTTTTATTTTCTTTTTTTTAGGTTTCTTTAGTCTATCTTTTTTCTTCGTTTCTGTGTTCGTAACCATTACCATCCGACATCATGGAAGATGGTAATATCCTCGATCCCAACATCCCACCACCACAACAACCACCACCACCTCCTAGAGCCCGTACCTTAGGAGACTACTCCCGTCCTAGCCACCATGGCTATCGAAACACCATTGAGCTCACTCAAGGAGCCAATGTACACCCTTGCGATCCGACACCATCCGGTTGGTGCAAAGCGGATGCGCATTCCATGGACTTCGTTCCGAAGATCCTAATCAACATCTCAAGGACTTTCTCAAAATTGTTGATTCCATAGACCTTGATGTTGCCACTCGAGAGACGACCCGACTGCGTCTCTTTCAATTTTCTCTGCGGGACCAAGCTAGTCAATGGCTAGAGCGTCTACCCGCAGGATCCATCACCTCTTGGGATGATCTCACCACTCGCTTCCTTGCTCAGTTTTTCCCACCGGGAAGAACTACCAAGCTAAGGAATGATATCTTGATGTTCCAACAACGTCAAGGCGAAACCCTCTACGAGGCATGGACTCGATTCAAGGACTTACTCCAAAAAGTCCCTCACCATGGCATAGAACTTTGGCTCCAAGTCCAAATCTTCTATGACCATATCAATCTTTCCACGAGGCAAACCATTGACCAATCGGCCGGTGGTAAGCTACGTGATCTATGTGTGGAACAATCATGGGCTCTCCTAGAAGATCTTGCTCTTTATGACAACGAAAGTTGGAGTGATCCCCGTGATTTGAATAAAACGGTCAAGGCAATATCTTTGCCTTTGAGCAATTCAAGCACTTCCGACCGTAGGATCATAGAACTTGAAGACCAAGTCAAGTTTCTTATGAAATCCTACGAGGCTCCTAAACCTTCAAGCCAAGTGAACAAAATCACTTCTTCATGTGAATTATGTAGTGGTCCCCACGACACTCGTGATTGCATGGAACTCCCCGAACAAGCTTTTGCGGACTACGCATCCTCGCGTACCGACGGAGCGGGAGACAAGTGGTACAATTTCAAACCCGAGCCAAACCCCTACGGTGATTCATACAACCCCTCATGGAAAAATCACCCGAACCTTAGGTGGAAACAAAACCAAAACGCACAACAAACCAATTCTTCCAACCCACCTAATCGTTTCCAATCAAGCGGTTCCAACTCGAACCGTACTTTCAACAACAATCCTTCCGGCAATGGTAGTACCAATAACTTTGAATGATTGATGTCCCAATTTATGGCATCTCAAGAAGCTCGTTTAGCCAAGTTTGAAGCCGATTTCAAACAAAAACAAAGCGAGATGACCAATAAGATTGACACTTTGTTGAAAGCCCTCAATGACCGAGAAATGGGAGCACTCCCTAGCAACACGGTCAAGAACCCAAAACTAAACGTCAACGCCATTTCATCGGTTTTGTCTCCTAGTTCTTGTCCGCAATATTATTCGGTCAATTCCATGAGCTTGTGTTTCAAACAAACCCAAGTCGCTCAAAATGACCAAGAAGTTATGATATCCAAATTGGTCAACAACATAGTTGAAACCCCTCCCACTCAAAACCTTGACAATGAATTCAAGGAGCTCCACCTTGAAGGTCCGGTTATTGATGTGTTGGATGAGAAGAAGCTTAAGTTAGGTAAAAAAGGGACCGCCTTTGTTCAAAACAAGCTACCTAAGAAGTTAGATGATCCGGGCTTATTTGTTCTACCTTGCAAGATCGGTAATTCGGAGGCTTATGACACATTAGCCGATCTTGGATCAAGCCTTAACCTACTTCCGTTACCTCTCTACACCTCTCTAAAACCAGGGAAACTTGAAGAAACCGAGGTTATAATAGGCTTAGCGGATGGAAGTGTTGCTTACCCGGTTGGAGTAGTCAAGGACATGTTAGTACACATAGGAAAACTAACCATTTTAGCCGATTTCCACGTCCTTGATATGGTTAGCGACCCTACATGCCCTTTGTTGATAGGTAGAGGATTTTTGGAGACCGCTAGTGCTATGATTGATTGTAAGGAATCTAAGTTAGCGGTAGGAGAAGGAGATACTTGGTCAGTCTATGATGTGAAGAAACACGCCTATGATACTAGTGAGGAACCAACACCCCATTGGTTAGAATTAAATAGGAGACCATCTAGATATGGACCTTGGATCGATAGAGACTTCATAGGACCCCAACGCCCATTTTACCTAGAAGAGGACTTTGTGAACCGAACACATACGGTAGAGCAACTCTTAGCTAGGGATACCGAATTGGATCCATTTGAAGACCCTCTAGTTTTTAGGAAGATGATTGATTTTCTAGGAGTTTTGCCAATTAACCTAGGAATGAATAAGTGGACTCGTGAGGACGATGATCATAAGTGGGATTGGGACAAACCACCCAAAGATGGAGATGGGTCATGGCATATTAAGATGACATTGTATGACCCGGATGGAGAGAAGTTTGAAAAGATATATTATACTAAGCGGACCAATAGGAAACTTCAATCCAAGCTTAACCCTAAAGACGTCCTCGATGACGAACTCACTTACATAGGGTAGAGTGACTTTGAGTCTAGCTACAAGACTCGTTAATAAAGAAAAGCGCTTCTTGGGAGGCAACCCAAGCTTTATTTGTTTTGTGTGTTTATTCATTTGTTTGTTTGATTTTATTTGTTTCCGTATGTGTGTTTAATTTTTATTTTTGTTGATTCATGTTCAAAACTAATTTGTGAAAATGCTTTATTTTGTTTTTAACTTCGTCTTAACTACATATAAAGGTATTTTGCAAAAGGTAAGTGTAAGGGAAATCTAAATCGGTTTATTAGAACACAAATTAACATGAATCGTAATAATAATAAATTAACATACATATTAGTATTTGTTTGAGTCAAATGCTTGTATCGAGTCATAATGAAGTTTTGCAGGAATTCCAGGAAGTAAGGTATAGGTTTTTCCAGAAATTTTCCGGAAACTTAACATGAGAATTCTGTCAGATCATTTCTGACAGCGTCTGGCCTTACAACCTGACGGCGTCAGGTTTTAATTTTCTGAAATTTTTGAAAGTTTTATTTTTCTACCGGAATCATAAAAAGTTTTTATTAAATCTCTAACTTATAAACTCCAGGAATCTGCAAAACATTCATTCAGCAAGCATTATATCTTTAATTGTTTTATTTCTAAGTCTGGAATTACACCTAGTTGTGAGTTGTCTTTGTTCGGTTTGATGCTTTGGTTTTTCTTGTTTGTTTTCTCAGGATTAACAGGTTATTTTGGATAAGGAGATGTATGTGGAATCAAGCTTTTGGTGATGCTTTAGTCTTGGAGCTTCTACATTCTCTTGGAAGAAGATCTAACCATGTTGCCACATTATCCACCGAGCGAATCAGGGGAGTATTTGATTTCATTCTTTTACCTTATTTGCTTTTACATCTTGTTATTTGAACATTGGGGACAATGTTCATCTTAAGTGTAAGGGGTGGGGGGTAAAAGTACGATACTTTAGAGAATACAATTGCACTTGATTTTTGTTTGTTTGATGGTAGATGTGTAATAAAACTGAGATAAATACCTGTTAGGGCAATTTTAGTGCCAAATTTAAAATTTTTTACAACATTTAGGAGTGAAACTTTAGTTCTAATAAGCGTCTCATGGATAGGAGTTATATGACTAGCACAAAAACCGTACCACTAAAAATTTTCCACCCCAAATATGTGAGGTTCGCCCCTAGAATTGGTAGGAAAAGCATTTATGCTATGATGTGTGTACCGGTAGCACTTAGATTCTAGAACTTGCGTTAGGACCATTCCGAGGCCACAAGTGAGACTACATTCGTGTAGTTAGATTTACTACATGATAAGAGGCATTAGGATTAACCCATTGTTTTACACCTGTATTTTTGTTATAATTACATTGGCTACATTGGTCAAGTAATTCTCCCACACCCTTTGCGTTGTACTCATTTTTAGTACACGATACCCCTAGTACACCCCTCAGAGCCTATCTTTTCGTTTCTAACTTTAAGCATTTTACTTAAAGGAAGAATTTGTTTACACCCCACTTAAATGTACACCCAAATCGCCTTAGCCTACCTTGTATGCACTCATTTTTAGTGCATTATTGTGACAACATTTGTTTAAACCCAAGTTAATTATCTAATTGATTACATGGTTGCTAAGTCGAGTCATATCCTTGTACATATTGTTTTGGGACGATTGGGACTCATGGGTAAAGTACTAGTGTAATGGAGTAATGGGGAAGAACATCATTTATTACCCCCATATGTGCTAAATATTTTAAAAGTACTCCAAGTTTTTCAATTATCTTAATTCGAGTTATTAGAATAGTATTTGTAAAGTTATGTAAAAGTTCAAGTGTAAGAGGAATGCAACGCCCCTATGATGTATTATTTTGGATGGTAGGGCAAGAATGTATGAAAAAAAAAAATAAAAAAAAAAATCAAAAAATCAAGAAAAAAAAAATTGAGAAAAAGAAAAGTTGAAAAAACATACGGACTACCATCCCGTTTCATTTCATTTTTATTTTATGTTTTTGTTATTTTGTTTTTAGCTTAAGATTGAGTCGAGTCTTAGCTTAGCAACATTGTATAGTACATGCAATTAATCAAGATCTTTAACTCACCACCAGTAAAATATCCTTTATCCAACAAAACCGTGTTTATCATATCCCTACACCTAACGTTATAACCCGTTTAAAAGCCCTCTTTGATAGTTTATCTTAGGTGCTTACGCCTAGTGGAGGAGGTTTTTGATCCTTTCCCAAGCCTATGGTAATCTATTTGCTATGACAGGTAGTGAGAGATAATATCCGTTTTCATTTGTGAGATTTATGTTGATGACACTTGAGAGATGTGAGTATCTAAACACTACTTGTGAGGTGCTAGTATGTTATCTCCGTGCTTATTATGATTAAAGTGGAACGACTAATTGTTGTAATTACATTTATATTAGCATTAAATGACCCTACCTTGTATTTCGATTAGAATAAAAGCGCATTTGCTTGAGGACAAGCAAATCTCAAGTGTAAGGGTATTTGATGAAGCGAAAAGTGTACCGATTTTAGGAGGTCATTTAAGCCCTAAATCGTATTTATTTGATCAAATATTGCCCTAAATCGTTCCTTTTGTCATTTTAGGTACTTTAGAGAAGAAATCTGGAAAAGGAAGCATTTTGGACGTTTTTGGAGCATAAAAGTGAAGAAAACGGCAAAGTCTCAAAATTATGCTGGAAACTACCTTTGACGGCGTCAGGAATTGGTCCAGACGGCGTCATGGCTTGGCAAAAGTGGTGGATATGAAAATTACTCATGATAAGCCAGAGAATTTTGCATGAAAAATCTGACGGCGTCACCCTTTAATGTGATCAAGGTCGTCACGGCTTAAGCTAAAGAGGGACGGCGTCAAGCACTAATCTGACGGCGTCAAGCCTTGATAAGCCAGAGCGGATTTTGGAGGTCTAAAGAGGGACGGCGTCAGGAAGGCCATCCGGGAACCCTAAAAGCGGCGAGGTGACGGCGTCAGGATCTACAACGTGACGCCGTCAGCCCTTAAACTATATATATAGTTTTGCAATTTTTTGTTATTAGTGTGGAACTTTGTGTGTAACCTTTTGGGAGGAAACCCTAAGACGATTTTAGCAGCTTTTTCAAGGCTTTTTGCCTTGAGATCTTCCATGTTACATTGAAGATAAGTTATCAATTAATCATTCAATATGTCTATGTGTTGTTTGATTCTATCTTGTTCTTGTCTTTTGTTTAACATGCTAGGCTAGGTTTTCTTTGTGTTTTCTTAGATCTAATGAAACCTAACTATTGATTATTGATTATTAGTGTGTTATTAGTTGTATTGGATGATTGTTTATCTATGTTAGGCTTAAGAAAACTGGCTAACCTCCTATTCGGTAACTTGCTTGAACGTCTTAAGAAACATGAACCAATGCGTACTAAGGTTTTTATGGTTGTATTTAATGCATGAGCGAATTCTAGTGATCCCATGTTAGGAGCTTCTTAGCCGGCTCGACATAGGAGTGAAGTAGGAGCTTGTAGAGTTGGGAAAGTACGTACGCCACCCCACGATTGGTATTAAGGAATACACCCGTCATCCACGCGATTGATACACACTAATCAACCGGTAAAAGATAGTTAGGGAGTAAGGAAATCTAAGTAAACACATTTCTCTCCACATAAGTTTTACCACATTTTCATTTTCAGTTATTTTATTTTATTTGCATTCGTAGTTATTTGGGTTAGTTGATTAGCAACTAATTCCGCCCACTCTTTCAACCCCGAGATTTTACTTGCTTTCATAAAATTATAAAAACATAAAAAAAGAATCTTCTCTCATCCCTAGACCTATTAGAGTAGTTTTTCAATCCTAACGACACTATTCCCTGTGGAGAACGATCAATCCCCCGTACTTACCACTACACTATACTACATCGGTCAGGTACACTTCCTGGTGGGGTTGTAAGCCTCTTGAGATCCCTCGAGAGGTAAAACCTGTTGTAAGGTCGCAAAACCACGCATCACATTGGGGTTGTAAGAAGTTGTTGTTGACCCATCTATGTTTTGCGGATGACCTGTTACTATTATGCCATGGTGATGAAATTTCTGCTTGTATTTTAAGGAGGGCGTTAGATGAGTTTACTATGACTTCTGGTTTATTCCCTAGTCCTGCTAAAAGTTCAGCCTTTTTTGGGAATGTTTCTGAGGAAGTTAAATCTAGGATTCTTCTTGCTATGCCTTTTAGTATTGGTGAGCTTCCTATGAAATATTTGGGCATCCCTTTAACGGGTAAGAGAATTCGTAATATTGACTGTAGAGTTTTGATAGAAAAGGTTAAGAACAGAATTCATGATTGGAGGAATAAAACCTTGTCTTTTGCGGGTAGACTCCAGTTAATTGCTTATGTACTTGCTTCGCTTCATGTTTATTGGGCCTCAATGTTCATCCTTCCAGCCTATATTTGTGATAGTATCGATAAGTTACTCAAAAAGTTCTTATGGTCCGGTGGGGGTGATGGCAGCGGAATTGCAAGTGTTGCTTGGAAAGATATATGTAAGCCCAAAAACCAAGGTGGTCTTGGCCTTAAACCCCTTAGGCTCATGAATAAGGCGTTAATGACCAAACACCTCTGGAACGTTATTAGTAAAAAGGATTCGTTGTGGGTGAAATGGGTGCATGCTTATAGGGTTAAGGGTAGAAATATTTGGCACGATGTCAGGTCTGTGAACGGGTCATGGAGCTGGAATCAGATTCTAAGTCTTAGGGATAAGATTCACAGGTTGTTGCGTATAAGTTAGGAAATGGTAGGAGCTGTTCTGTGTGGTTTGATAAATGGCATACCAATGGCCCTTTGTGTAAGCTCATCACCCATAATTTTCTCACAGAACATGGGATGGATGTGAATGACAAAGTGGTTGACTGGATTGATGAGAATGGTTGGAAATGGCCACCTGAGTGGAATGCTATGTTTAATGAAGTTGTGAATGTTCCTGTCCCCACTTTAATTGATGACTGTGATGATAAGGTTATATGGGTCAATAAGAAGAATAAGGAAGCAGAATTTAGTGTTAAGGAAGCTTGGAAAGCTTTAAGATCGGATTGTCCTAAAGTCTTGTGGTATAAGCAAGTTTGGTTCTCTCAGTGTATTCCAAGACACGAGTTTGTGCTTTGGATGGCAATGAGGGGTAGACTTAAGACCACAGACAGAATTTCTAGGTGGTTTAATATCTCAAGTATTCGGTGCCTCTTATGCAATATAGTCGACGAGACTCATAGCCATTTATTCTTCAGTTGTAACTTCTCTAGGACTATTTGGGATAATCTTAAGCCTTTGTGTAAGCTTGAGGATTTATCTTGTATTTGGGCTGAGATTGTATCGGGCATATCTATTAAAACTGCCAATAATTCTATTTGGAGTGTTATTCAACGGTTGGTCTTTGGTGCTGCTGTTTACTATATTTGGCAAGAAAGGAACGTTCGAATCTTCAAAAATGATTTTAGGACTGAAGAATCTGTTTTTAAAATCATTGTGGACACTGTTAGACATAAGCTTATGGGTTTGAGAATTAAGCACTCCCGAGTGGTTATTAAGGCTGTGGCGATATGGAAAATTCCTTTGAAAGGCATTAATGGTGGTGGTAGTATGGATTATTATGATGGGACTGATGGGGTTACATAGATCCTGGAGTTGTTTTAAGTTGTACATGATCTTATTGAATCATGTGCAGATTGGTTGGGTTATACAGGGCATTTGGTACCATTTTGGGAATTCTCAAAATAACTGTTTTTGTGCAGATGCTGTCTTTATTTTAACCCTTGCAGGCCTGTTATTTTTTGTATGCTGTGGGTCTGCTGGTTTTACTTGGGCACAGGTTTTTGGAGTTGTAACCAAGTTTTTGATCGGGGAAATGATGTTTCTTTTAATCACTGGTTCTTGTGGATGGTTAGTTGTGGACTATACACTACAGATGAAAGTAAGACCAAAGATTCTTTTACGAGACAGGAGTTATGGGTGATGTTGTTTTTGATGAATCACTCTCCTTCAAGGCTTCATCAAAAAGATAGGATGGCTTTTGATGTTATGAGATATTCTGGCTCAAGATTCTGTTCTGGCCATCAATCATGGGTAATTATTCAAATTCAGATTTCTGGTTGGTTATGTATTGATATAGGATCTAAATGGTTACATTTTTCACATTATCATTTAGCTATTCTAAGTTGGGTTAATTATTTCTGCGGTGGGACTGGTTTTTGGGACTGCAACACTATATTTGACTATGATGATGATACTACTTCTCTAGACTGGATCAGATGAATTATTTGGTTAGAAAACTGGATGGCTAACAAGATCATGGTCAAATGTCATCTATGGGACTTGGTTAATCTCAGCGCTAATGAGGGACTTTTGAGGACTGTTAGATGTTGGAATTTTACCAAATTCCATGGTTTTGGCAGTTTTGACTATTTTCCTCTGTGGTTTCTCAGTTGTTGGTGCACTGATCTAGTCTTGGTATCCTACAAGCTGTCTTTGTGGCGTGTCATGAATATAGAGACTGTCTTGTCCTCTTGCACCAGGTTTGGAGTTTGTTGTCTTTGTGGCGTGTCATGAATATAGAGACTGTCTTGTCCTCTTGCACCAGGTTTGGAGTTTGTTTGGGTTATTTCAAGTACTATTTTGGGTATGGGTCAATTTGGGATATCTTGTGTTGGTTTCATATTGTTTGGAGTATTGGACAGGTTGCTATGTACTACAGAAGTTATTTTTTAACTTCTGCGCTAGCTTTCTGTTTTGGATCTGATTATGGCCAAGTTTTGGATTTGCACATGCTGCTTTGGGATGCTGCTAATATGGTTAATACGCTTGCATTTTCATGGACTTATGGTTGTTTCATTTCCTGTACTCTTTTTCCTTGTTCAAAATTTTCCCGCAGGGTTTTTGTTTGGCAAGGTTTTTTAACGAGACAGGAATTATGGGTGATGTTGCTTGATGAATCACCCTTTTTCAAGGCTGCTTCTTATAGTATTGGTGGGCTATGCACTACAGGTGAAAGCTGGAGCTCAGGTATGCTTTCTTATAGTATTTTGGGTGTAGTTGAAGTGCCGGGTACTGTAGGTAAGTATTTCTTTGCGGCTCTTGTTAATAACCTGCGCTGGTCTACTCTTATGGGTGTTTGGTGGATTTTGTACAATTGGCTATGCACTACAGCGATTCTGATTAGTTTCTGCGCTGGCCTATTTTTTGGTTGTTTGGAGTATAGTAGGCTATGCACTACAGAACTGAATCTTAATTTCTGCGCAGGTCTTTTGTTTCAATTTGTGAGGAGTGCAGGACAGATAGCTATGCACTACAGAAATGATTGTTTTATTTCTGTGCTGGCTTTCTAGTTTAGTCTTGATTTTGCTCAGGGTGTGGACTTGCATATTCTGTTTTGGAATGCTCATATTTTTGTTACTATGCTTGCATTTTTCTGCACTAATGACATTTTCATGTCCTGTACTCTTTTTCCTTGTGCAAAGTTTTCCCACAGGGTTTTTATTTGCCAAGGTTTTTTAACGAGACAGGATAGATTGGGTGATCTTTTGCTTGATGATTCATCCACTTTCATTGCTGTTATCAGAAGGTTTGAAGTTGCTTGGGATGATATGGGTTATTTTGTGATCAAGCCTTTTGAAGATTTGAGATCTTGTGATATTATGGGTTGCTCAGGCTCTAGTTTTTTGAAGGACTTATGCTGCATTGTGAACTCAGTTATGTATAGCAACCTCCCTCTCTTTAGTTTTAGCATCTCAGCTTTCTATGAACTATACTCATATGGTGATGTTTGGCGTTACATTGGTTGGTCCCTTTGTAAATGTCCATGTATTCAGAGTATGTGTATAGTTTTAGATCAAGCTTGCCTTTATGCTAAGACTGTGTTAGGGGGTTGCCTTGTTGGTTATCATGTTCTGAAATTTGCATTTCTTTGTTATTAGCAGTTTATTCAGTCATTGCTAATGTTGGGGGCTGTCCAACATTGTTTTTGTATCCTGTTTTGGGGTTGTCCAATTCAGTGTTTCTTTGTTTCCTAGGCAAGAGTTGGTGTTGATAGGGGTTGTCCTATCATTTTCCCCCTCTTGTGCTTTCCCTTGTATATAACCTTTCATTTTATTTAATATATTTTACCTTTGTAAAAAAATAATAATAATAAATAAATAAATAAAATAAAAATAAATAAAATAATAATAATAATAATAATAATAATAATAATAATAATAATAATAATAATAATAATAATAATAATAATAATAATAATAATAATAATAATAATAATAATAATAATAGCTAAGTGTGGGCGATTATGATGACGATCGGTGTTGCCTTCATCCTCGCTCATCTTCTTCCATGGCAACATCACTGCAAGTGATTTAACATCTCTGTTACATCACATATTCAACTGCCGTCTTGGTTTATCCTTTGGTCAAACCTTCTAAGCCTAAGTCGTTCCGTTTTGCTAACTTCCTTGTTGATAAGGAATCTTTTATTCCTACTGTTAGAGATAATTGGGGTATTGATGTCAATGGTTTTCTTATGTTTATTCTGGCCAAAAGGTTAAAAAACATGAAAAAGCATTTGAGAAATATGAATAGGTTGAATGGTAATGTTTTTAACAAGGTGAAAGCTTTAAGAGTTGAGCTTAAGAGAGTTCAGCAGAGTTTAGATAAAGATCCTAATAATAGCAGCCTTAGAGAAGAGGAGGGTATCTATTGTAGAGCGTATAAGGAAGCGCTTATTGATGAGGAGAAGCTGCTTAGACAAAAAACTAAGATCCAGTGGTTAAATGATGGGGATCAAAACACTTCTTTCTTTCATAATGTTCTTAAGAGCAGGATTAATAAGAGTAGTATTCAGGTTGTTTATGATGAGCAGGGTAATAGGTTCTATGGTGATAATGTCCCGGGTTGTTTTGTGGACCATTTTCAAATTTTTTTGGGGGTGGAGGATGAGGTTATTCCCATTGATGACTGTGATGATTTGTTTATAAAAAAGCTTGATCCCGTGATTGCTCAGAACATGGTTAGAGCAGTTACGGATATTGAGATTAAAGAGGCAATGTTTAGTATTGATGAAGATAAAGCAGCAGGCCCGGATGGTTTTACGTCTAAGTTCTTTAAAGCGGCGTGGAGCATTGTGAGTGGTGATGTCTGTGCAGCGGTTAAAGAGTTCTTTAGTTCAGGCAAGCTCCTTGGTGAATTCAACGCTAATCTCATTTCTCTCATTCCCAAAATTCAAGTTCCGTTGAAAGTGTCGGATTACAGACCCATAGCATGTGGCAACGTTATCTATAAATGTATTAGTAAAGTTATCACCAACATGCTTAAAGAAGGCTTATGCAGTTTGATTGACAGCAACCAGTGTGCGTTAATTCCGGGAAGACAGATAAGTGATAATATCCTCTTGGCTCAGGAGTTCATGAAGGGCTATAGCTGGAATGGTAAGATGAGAAGGTGTGTGTTCAAGGTGGATATTCAGAAGGTGTACGATACAGTAAACTGGGATTTCTTGAAGACCATTCTTATTCAGTTTGGATTTCAAAGTTCTATGGTTCACTGATTTATGGTATGTCTCACTTCCGCTTCTTTCTCTATCTGTATTAATGGTGAATTACATGGGTTTTTTAAAAGTAAACGGGGCCTTAGGCAAGGTGACCCTGTTTCTCCATATCTTTTTACTATAGTTATGGAAGCCTTTAATTTGATTATAAAAAGACAAATTAGGAGGGATAATAGGTTTCGTTACCATTGGGGGTGTAAGAAGCTTTTGTTGACCCACTTATGTTTTGCGGATGATCTTTTGTTGCTTTGTCATGGGGATGAGATCTCTGCTTGCATTCTTAGGAGGGCATTAGACGAATTCACTATGTGTCCTGGTCTGTCTCCTAGCCTAGCTAAAAGTGCAGCTTTTTTTGTGAATGTTCCTGTTGCGGTCAAATCTAGGATTCTCCTTGCTATGCCATTTAGTATTGGTGAACTCCCTATGAAATATTTGGGAATTCCTTTGACGGGTAAAAGAATTTGCAACAATGATTGCAGAGTTTTGAATGAAAAAGTTAAGAATAGAATTCATGATTGGAGGAACAAATCCTTGTCATTTACGGGTAGACTCCAGTTAATCGCTTCTGTGCTCTCCTCGCTTCATGTTTATTGGGCCTCGATGTTCATCATTCCTGCTTATATTTGTGATAGTATAGATAAGCTTCTTAAGAAATTTCTATGGTCTGGTGGGGGTGATGGGAGCGGAATTTCGAGTGTTGCTTGGAAAGATATATGTAAGCCCAAAAACCAGGGTGGTCTTGGCCTAAAACCCCTTAGGCTAATGAATAAGGCGTTAATGACCAAACACCTTTGGAATGTTATAAGTAAAAAGGATTCGTTGTGGGTGAAATGGGTGCATGCTTATAGGGTTAAGGGTAGAAATATTTGGCACGATGTTAGGTCTGTGAATGGTTCGTGGAGCTGGAATCAGATTCTTAGTCTTAGGGATAAGATTCGTTGCTTTGTTGCGTATAAGTTAGGAAATGGTAGGAGCTGTTCTGTGTGGTTTGATAAATGGCATACCAATGGCTCTTTGTGAAAGCTCATCACCCATAATTTTCTCACAGAACATGGGATTGATGTGAATGACAAAGTGGTTGATTGGATCGATGAGAACGGTTGGAAATGGCCACCCGAGTGAAATGCTATGTTTAATGAAGTTGTGAATGTTCCTGTCCCCACTTTAATTGATGATTGTGATGATAAGATTATATGGGTCAATAAGAAGAATAAGGAAGCGGAATTTAGTGTTAAGGAAGCTTGGAAAGCTTTAAGATCTGATTGTCCTAAAGTCTTGTGGCATAAGCAAGTTTGGTTCTCTCAGTGTATTCCAAGACACGTGTTTGTGCTTTGGATGGCGATGAGGGGTAGACTTAAGACCAAGGACAAAATTTCTAGGTGGTTCAATATCTCTAGTATTCGGTGCCCTTTGTGTAATACTGTTGATGAAATTCACCGCCACCTGTTTTTTAGTTGCAATTTTTCTCGGATTGTATGGGATAATCTTAAACCTTTATGTAGACTTGAGGATTTATCGTGTGTATGGGCTGAGATTGTATCGGGTTTATCCATTAAAACTGCTAACAACTCTATATGGAGTGTTATTCAGCGTTTAGTCTTTGGTGCTGCGGTTTATTATATTTGGCAAGAAAGGAACATTAGATTCTTCCAAAACGATTTTAGGACTGAGGAGAATGTTTTTAGAATCATTGTGGACACGGTTAGATATAAGCTTATGGGTCTAAGAATTAAGCATTCCCGAGAGGTTGAAAAGGCTGCGGTCATTTGGAAACTCCCTTTGAATGGAATCATTGGTGGTGGAAGGATGGATCAAAATGGTGGTATTGATGGTGTTACATAGTTCTGTGTGTTGGTTTGATCTGCACATGATCACACTGTTTTTTGTGCAGAGGTGGTGGTTTAGAAAGGATGTTTCAGATAATGTTTGGTTTTTCTTCACTAACTGTTCTTATACAGGTTTAGTGCGGATTTGTATTCTGTGGTTTCTCTGTTGTTGGTGCACTGATATAGTTTTGGTATCCTACAAGCTGTTGGTGCAGAATTGTCGTGTTAAACAGGGTATTTGGTATTTTGATGGGAATTCTTGTACTAACTGCTATGGGGTAAATGTTGTCTATTTTTTGAACTCTTGCAGATTTGATGATTTTCGTGTGTTATGGGTCTGCTGGTTCTGTCTGGGTACAGGGTTTTGGAAGTGTAATCAAGTTTTTGATCGGGGTGATGTTATCTTGAGCAATCTGCTATGCACTACAGAAGTGATGGTTACTTTCTGCGCTGGCCTTCTGATGGTAGGTTTAGAGTATAGTTGGCTATGCACTACATAAACTGATCTTAACTTCTGCACTGGCATTTTGTTGTGGTGGATTTTAAGCAATTGGCTATGCACTACAGAAATACTGATTAACTTCTGCGCTGGCCTATTTGTTGGTTGTTTGGAGTATAGTAGGCTATGCACTACAGAGTTCAATCTTTATTTCTGCGCTGGTCTTTTGTTTTGTTTTGGTCATGGTTATTCTCAGGTCTGTGGTTGGTTATGCAGATGGAGATTGCTGAATTTATCTATCAGGTTTGCTTGTTATTTGGGTTATAATATTCAGCTTACCATTAGATTCATGTTTATGGAGCTTCTTAAGTACTGTTTGGGGTATAGGGCTGTTTGTGACACTTGGAGTTGGGGCCTTTTTGACTGTGTTATTTGCTACTCTAACACAAACAAACCTTGTACTCTTTTTCCTTGCTTTAAGTTTTCCCACCGGGTTTTTCTTTGGAATGGTTTTTTAGCGAGACAAGGTCTATGGGTGAATGGTTAATGTGATGATTCACCCCTCTTCGTGATTGCATCTAAAGATATGAAGATTATATTTCCCCATGACCACATCAGAAGGAGTATTGGACAGATAGCTATGCACTACAGAAGTCATTTTTTAACTTCTGCACTGGCTTTCTGTTTTGGATCTGATAATGTCCAGGTTTGGGATTTGCATATGCTGATTTGGATTGCTACTAGTATGGTTAATATGCTTGCATTTTCCTGGACTTTTGGCTGCTTCTTTTCCTGTACTCTTTTTCCTTGTGCAAATTTTTCCCACAGGGTTTTATTTGCCAAGGTTTTTTAACGAGACAGGATCTTTTGGGTGATCTGTTGATTGATGATTCATCCACATTCATGGCTGTTATTAGAAGAATTGAAGTTAATTGGGATGCTATGGGTTATTTTGTCTCAAGCCTGATTATTTTGTCTCAAGCCTGATGAAGAATCTTTACAACTTTGTGGTTTATGCACTGCTTGGTTTTGGCTATTTGGAGTACTCTTGCTGCATTATTATGGCTGCTATGTATGGTATTTCCCCTTTGCTCAGTCCTAGCAACCTAGCTTTCTATGGGTTATCATCATATGGTGATGTTTGGAGGTGCATTGGTTGGTCCCTTTGCATTGGCCCATGTATTCAGAGTATGATGGTAGCTTTAGATCAAGCTTATTTTCCTGCTATGACTTGTGGCTTTGGGGGCTGCCTTGATTATGTTTCCTATTTTTTGGTTATTAATAGTCTTATTTATTTGCTGCCTTTTGTATAAGAATGGGGATTGTCCATTTCTATTTTGCTCTTTTTGTTCCTAGGCAAGAGAGGGGCTGTTTAGGGGTTGTCTTTACAGCTTCTTTCTCTTATGCTATTTCTTGTAAATAACCTTTTCATTTTATTTAATATATTTTACCTTTTTAAAAAAATAATAATAATAAAATAATAATAATAATAATAATAATAATAATAATAATAATAATAATAATAATAATAATAATAATAATAATAATAATAATAATAATAATAATAATAATAATAATAATAATAATAATAACCACTTAGACTCATGAATAAGGCGTATTTAATATATTTTACCTTTGTAAAAAAAAAAAAAAAAAATAATAATAATAATAATAATAATAATAATAATAATAATAATAATAATAATAATAATAATAATAATAATAACCACTTAGACTCATGAATAAGGCGTTAATGACCAAACACCTTTGGAATGTTATAAGTAAAAAGGATTCGTTGTAGGTGAAATGGGTGCATGCTTATAGGGTTAAGGGTAGAAATATTTGGCACGATGTTAGGTCTGTGAATGGTTCATGGAGCTGGAATCAGATTCTTAGTCTTAGGGATAAGATTCATTGCTTTGTTGCTTATAAGTTGGGTAATGGTAGGGAATGCTCTGTTTGGTTTGATAAATGGCACACGAACGGCCCTTTGTGTAAACTCATCGCCCATAGCTTTATCACAGAGCAGGGGTTTGATGTGAACGACAAAGTGGCTGATTTGATTGACGTGAATGGATGTAAATGGCCTTCTGAGTCGAATGACTTGTTTGGTGAGGTTTTGAGGGTCCCCGTTCCTATTTTGAGTAATGACCGTAATGATAAGCTTATATGGGTCAATATGAAGAATAGGGAAGTGGAATTTTATGTTAAGGAAGCTTGGAAAGCTTTAAGATATGACTGTCCTAAAGTCTTGTGGCATAAACAAGTTTGGTTCTCTCAGTGTATTCCAAGACATGCGTTTGTGCTTTGGATGGCCATGAGGGGTAGACTTAAGACCACGGACAGAATTTCTAGGTGGTTCAATATCTCTAGTATTCGGTGCCCCTTATGCAATATAGTTGACGAGACTCATAGCCATTTGTTCTTCAGTTGTAACTTCTCTAGGACTGTTTGGGATAACCTTAAGCCTTTGTGTAAGCTTGAGGATTTATCTTGTATTTGGGCTGAGATTGTATCGGGTATATCTATTAAAACTGCCAACAATTCTATCTGGAGTGTTATTCAACGGTTGGTCTTTGGTGCTGCGGTTTACTATATTTGGCAAGAAAGGAACGTTCGAATCTTCAAAAATGATTTTAGGACTGAAGAATCTGTTTTTAAAATCATTGTGGACACATTTAGACATAAGCTTATGGGTTTGAGAATCAAGCACTCCCGAGAGGTTATTAAGGCCGTGGCGATATGGAAAATTCCCTTGAAAGGCATTAATGGTGGTGGTAGTATGGATTATTATGATGGGACTGATGGTGTTACATAGATCCTGGATTTGTTTTATGTTGTACATGATCTTATTGAATCATGTGCAGATTGGTCGGGTTTTACAGGGCATTTGGTACCATTTTGGGAATTCTCGTAATAACTGTTTTTGTGTGGATGCTGTCTTTATTTCTAACCCTTGCAGGCCTGATAATTTTTGTATGCTGTGTGTCTGCTGGTTTTACTTGGGCACAGGATTTTGGAGTTGTAACCAAGTGTTTGATCGGGGCAATGATGTTTCATTTATTCACTGGTTCTCGTGGATGGTTAGTTGTGGACTATGCACTACAGATGAAAGCAAGACCAAAGGTATGTTTTCCTATGTTTTCTATGGTGGTGGTGAAGTGCCTAGAAGTTTAGGTAAGCATATTTTTTTGCTCTTTGTTAATAATCTACGTTGGTTTTTGTTTATGGGTGTTTGGTGGTTTTTGAGCAATTGGCTATGCGCTACAGTGATTCTGATTTACTTCTGCGCTGGCCTGCTTTTTGTTTGTTTGGAGTATAGTAGGCTATGCACTACAAAGCTTAATCTTAATTTCTGCGCTGGTCTCTTGTTATGTTTTGGTCTGGATTATGTTTTGGGTTATAGTTGGTTATGCAGAGTTAGATCGCTGAATTTATTCATCAGGTTTAGCTTGTCTGCTGATTTGGACCTGTGCTTTTATCACAAGTTTATTGCTGTTAGGTTTGATATTGGATCTATATGGTTACTGGATGCCCATTACTATCTAGCTGTCATAAATTGGGTCAATTATTTCTGTGTTGGGACTGGTTTTTGGGACTGCAATGCTATTTTTGACTGTGATGATGAAGCTGCTTTTCTATGCTGGATTAGATGGCTATCTCTGAGGTGTGTAATTATATGTGGGGCTGTTTTGTATTTCTGTACCAGGTTTGAATTATGGGTGGGTTATGGTGTTCTGAGAAATTGGTTATGCACTACAGAGGTTAAGATTAGCTTCTGCGCTGGCCTGCTATTTGGTTGTTTGAAGTACAGTGGGCTATGCACTACAGAGGTTAACTTTAATTTCTGCGCTGACCTCTTGTCTTGGTTTGTGAGGAGTGCAGGACAGATTGCTATGCATTACAATAAAGATTGTTTAACTTCTGCGCTGGCTTTCTGGCTTGGTCTTGATTATGCTCAGGGTGTGGATTTGCAAATTCTGATTTGGAATGCTAATATTTTTGTTACTATGCTTGCATTTTCCTGCACTAATGACATTTTCACTTCCTGTACTCTTTTTCCTTGTGCAAAGTTTTCCCACAGGGTTTTTATTTGCCAAGGTTTTTTAACGAGACTGGATATTTTGGGTGATCTGTTGATTGATGATTCATCCACTTTCATGGCTGTTATTAGAAGACTTGAAGTTAATTGGGATGCTACGGGTTATTTGAAGTTAATTGGATTTTTTTGTTGCATTAGTAGATCAGATCAGTATGGCTCAAGAATTTGGATGGGTCTATGCTGTACTTTGATTTTCTCTTTATGTGGGCTCATTGGTGATTGGTTTTTTGTTGATGCATCCCTTTTCATGACTGCTTCAGTTGATATGGATGCTTGGGTTTCTATGTTTTTGTCAGGCTCAAGCTACTGGAAGGCTTTTTGCTGCATTAGTAAATGTGTTATGTATCGTAACTCCCCCTTGTTCAGTCATAGCAGCCTAGCTTTCTATGGGTTACTATCATATGGTGATGTTTGGAGGTGCATTGGTTGGTCCCTTTGCATTGGCCCATGTATTCAGAGTATGATGGTAGCCTTAGATCAAGCTTGTCTTTCCTGCTGTGACTTGTGGCTTTGAGTATTACTTGGTTATCTAGTCTTATGTCATTTAGATGATTTGTATATCAGATTTGGGGTGTTGTCCATTTCTGTTTCTGTTTTTTGTTTCCTAGGTAAGAAATGGTCTGTGTAGGGGTTGTCCTAACATATTTATTTTCTTGTGCTATTTCCTGTACATAACCTTTTCATTTTATTTAATCTATTTTACCTTTGTAAAAATAAAAAATAAAAAAAAATAAATAAAAATATAATAATAATAATAATAATAATAATAATAATAATAATAATAATAATAATAATAATAATAATAATAATAATAATAATAATAATAATAATAATAATAATAATAATAACACTGTGCGTGAATTTGGCGACTCAATGTGAGATCTCCCTGATCTCGTCTCTTCTTCCCGCCCACCCTTTTTCAACACTCTCAATTGACTCTCGGTGGTCCTCTGCTGTATATATCCCTTTCTTGTTCATCCCTTTCTTGTTCGTAGATAGGTGTTTCGTCATAATTGTGGAAGCTTCGGGGTTTCATGGCTGTCGAAGGCCTGGGTTTCTGTGGTTCTGATTCGTTGTTCTGGTTTTGAGTCACCTTCCTCCTTGTTGTAGTTGTCTTGACTGCATTTTGACCTGGTGGTGTCGATCTTGTCCTTTGTTTAAAAGCAGATAGCGTGTTGCAGGCTGCGTTTGGTTTAGAGGACCCCACGTAGCGGTTTCAGTTAGTTCTGCTTTTTGGCTTAATGGGTCCCACCTAGCGGTTTGCCTTCTTGTGTTTAGTTGGTAATGGAGGAATTTTGTGGGTTGACTTTGTTGGTGGGCCCAGCCTGCTTTTATTAATTAATCTCATTGTTTTATTTAAGTAGCGGTTTGGCTGCCTTGAGTGGCGGTTTGTTCTTTGTGGGTTATTTGAGTTGTGTTTTTAACTTTCTTGGCTACTTTGAGCTGCGTTTTGACCTGCGGTTTGTTTGTATTGCGTTGTGGCTCTAAGTATATTGCGGTTTGACTCAAGACTATTTGCGATTAAAAAAAAAAAAAAAAAAAAAAGAGAATTGCGGTTTGACTTTGGAAAATCCATTGTTTTGACTTGGGGTTTGACTTGTGGTGAGATTTATCTTGCATTTTGGACTGCTGGTGCATTGATACCGTTCGATATGGCAATCATACGGTTCCATTACCCTTTTGTTGGTTTAAGTGGTTGTCAAGACGGTAGTGGAAATGGGCTCACCAAAACCTCGTTGATCTCTCATCTTCGTGATCGTCATTTCAATGAGGATGCGCTTGCCACCACCAAACTTTCCCTGGCCACTAATCTTGTTGTTTTTGAGGCAGCTGAGGTTACGTTGAAACGTATGGGTCTCTGGTTATGTGGAGTTTGTTTTAGGACGCATACCTTTCGTTCTAAGTGTCGGCATGGCTCTGATTTTGTGTCACCCCCTGATTGTGGCGATGGTGTTGTTAGGTTTGTGTTGTTTGATCTCACCAAGCCACATGTTCCTTCTTCTGTTCAACTTACTCGTGATGAAGACCCGGTTTTGGAGGAGCATTATGGCTTTGATCTACACTTACTTGACACTTTGCTTTCTAAAGGGTTGCATACTGTCAAATCCATCCCTCCAAAGTGTCGTTTGGGATTTTCTCATGTACTGAAAGGAGCTCTTGATAAGGTGATCTGCACACCTGCGGACATCTCTTGTTGGGTTAGCCTATTGGTCTTGCCTCTTTGTCTCCTTAAAACCTTTTGCCCGAGGAGTAACATGGAGTGTAGGTCTGCTATTAAGCGCCAACGCCAAGAAGAATATATCGCCAATGCCATCCGCTCTTGGGGTACGTCCGGTGGTAGTCTGCAGCTTGTTAGAGAAGTTTTAGCTGAACCCTCCCCTACATGGTCTAATAGTGATGAGGAGAACCTGGACTTGGGTGAGCGTAACGTCAAGCAATGTAAGAGGAAGATCTGTGATGGCCATTATACTGCGGCCGTCAGAGTTCTTTCTTCGTCAGGTGTTGCTCCTTATAACGATACCACTCTTGAAGACTTAAAAGCTAAGCATCCTTTCAAGTCTGCTCCTTCTCTGCCGGATATACCTATTGATCATCATAACCTCATTGCATCTCCTGCTGTGGTTCGTGATATGATCAAGAGTTTCCCCCGTGGTACCTCTTGTGGTCGAGATGGTTTGCGCGCCCAACACCTTTTGGATTGTTTTAGTGGTGCTGCTGTGGCTATCTCTGATGAGTTAATCGATTCTATCACCCATGTGGTAAATCTTTTTCTCGATGGTAAATGTCCTAGGGCTTTGGGTGAGTATATTGCTAGTGCTCCTCTCACTCCGCTGGTCAAGCCTGGAGGTGGTATCCGTCCCATTGCCGTAGGGACTATTTGGAGACGTTTAGTCTCCAAGGTTGGTGCTTCTATGATCGGCCATTCCTTAGATGGTTATTTGAATGATCTTTAGTTTGGTGTTGGGGTACCTGGAGGGGGGGAGGCTATTCTCCACGCTGTGAATAGGTTTCTTGAAGACCGTGGTGGCGAGGAGGGCCTTTCGATGTTATTGGTGGATTTCAAAAACGCCTTCAATTTGGCAGACCGTGAATTCATGTTACAAGTGGTTCGTCTACGCTGTCCGGCCATTTCACGTTGGGTGGAATTTTGTTACTCCAGGCCAGCTAGATTATATTACGGAGAACATACGTTATGGTCGCATCAGGGAGTACAACAAGGTGATCCACTTGGACCTCTTCTCTTTGCTCTAGTGTTACATCCATTGGCATGCAAGATTAGAGACTCCTTTAGTCTTTCCCTTCAGGCTTGGTATCTTGATGATGGCACTATTATTGGAGACACTTTGACCGTGGGGAAGGTTTTAGAGCTTATTATGATTGATGGACCACGGCGCGGGCTACACCTCAATGTTGATAAAACTGAGGTTTTTTGGCCAAAGGAAGACCCGAAAAGCATGCTCGCAGGTGTCTTTCCACCTAATATCGCTCGCCCGTTACATGGTGTTAAATTATTAGGCGGGCCTGCTAGTGTGGACTTTGACTTTAGTAGTGAGCTTGTTTTGAAAAGGGTTGCTAAAACTATTGAGCTCATGGAGGCGGTTGCTAAGCTTAAGGACCCTCAATGTGAGTTGTTGCTCCTTCGTGCTTGTGCTGGCATTTCCAAGCTATATTTTTCTATGCGCACATGTTCTCCTCGGGTCTTTGAGCGTGCTCACATTTCATTTGATGCGGCACTTCGCTCTTCTTTGGAGCGCATTGTCACGGCTTCTGGCCCTGGTTTTGGTGATTGGCAATGGAGGCTAGCCACCCTACCATTTGCATTTGGGGGGCTTGGTGTATACTCTGCAAGTGATGCCTTGAACTATGCTTTCCTTGCATCTCGACTTCAGTCTGCCAGCTTACAAACTAAGCTCCTCCGACACTCTGGTATTGTAACTTCTGGACCTTCCTTCGAAGATGCCTTATGCGCCTTTAACGCGAAAATGGAGATTGACCTTTTGAGTAACCCGGATGAGATCGCTGCCCCCAAACTCATGAAGAAATTGGCAGACATATATTTCACACGTGTTACCCAAATGGCTGAATCCACCTTTTGCCTTTCTGCTCGACAAATGGCACTTTGGAGTTCGCAAAAGGAGGACTACACTTCAGACTGGCTTAGGGTGGTTCCGATCTCTGGGTTGGGACAGACTATGAACGCCAGAACTTACCGGTGTGTATTATGCTATAGGCTTGGTGTTCCCCTATTTTCTGTTCAGAGGCCATGTTCAGCTCGTAAAGAGGTTGACATCGGGCTTTGTGGAGAAAGGGAGCAAGCCTTACGTCCAGCTGATATATTGCTTTATTCTTGGGACGAAGGGAAGGACGTATGTGTCGATCTGACCGGGTCGTCTCCCTTGACGCAAACTGGTATGATCGATTTTGTGCCAGGTCGTGTAATAACTGACGCTGCACAACGTAAACGCGTCAAGTATGAGGCTAAGTGTGCGGAGATTGGATATGGGTTCCTCCCTTTCTCATTCTCCTCTCTGGGGGAACTTGAGACAGATGCGGTGACCTTACTAAAGCGGATCCGGAAGTTCTCTATAACTCAAGACATTGGAGCGCGTTCTGCTATTCATATCTTCAATAGGATTAGTTTTGCTATTGCTAAAGGTGTGGGAGCCCAGTTAGTGTCGAGGCTCCCCACTAATTTCTTGTAATCCTATGGTTATTTTAATGAAAGTGTTGTTTTATAATAAAATAAATAAATAATAATAATAATAATAATAATAATAATAATAATAATAATAATAATAATAATAATAATAAATAATAATAATAATAATAATAATAATAATAATAATTGAATTTTAGTGATAAAAACAATGAATTCCATACAATTGTAAACGATCCTTTCATTTTGCTATGGAATGTTTTCACGTATATGAGATTTTGAAGGTTCATTATATTCAATTTTCCTATTGAACACATGAAGGAATGGAATTCAGATTCTGAAGTTTTTTATTTTGCCAACCAAGCACGTTATGGCTACGGCCTTTAGTAATGTCGAAAGGTCTCCCTTTGAAACAAATACTTTGGCCCAAACAAATTGAGGTTGACCAACACGAGTTGGATAGTCGTTGGTGATTTTCTAACCATTGAATCTTTTTCCATGAGTCGAATCTTTGGGAATAGATATAAGCTCTACGGCTATCGACATAATGCACTTGTAGAAACTTGTAATCGTTGTTAGGTAAGTTGAAACAGAAACCTAAACCATCCATACGAAAAGAAAATGACTTAAACTTCTTGTAAGCACCTGTTAATTGATTCCAAAGCACTAACTCACTAGTGTTTGGTAATCCTACGCATACAAGCCTGTCCAAACTTGCAAAAAGGAACACTTCTTCATCAAGTCCAGTTACAAATGGAAAAGAATGGAAGGTTGTTACGTTATGGTTGAGATCATGTATACTAAAGGTACGTGATTTGCTTTGCGAAAAACAACTAAAGGTACGTGATTTAGTACGGGTAACATCAAGAAGTTTATGATGGGTTACAGATCGGTCACCTGTTAGGTGGTGAAGGTTCTTCCTAGCAAACTCATGCGTTGATATGAAGGATCTCCATCGTTTGCAAACACGCATGAAACGTCCTAGGGTCTTTGCGGGAAGTCTTGGAAATATCTCCGACTCTATCAACTCAAGGGGAAGCTCGACCTTGCTTACACTTTTTTACATGGGGGTACTTTTTCCATAATTTGAAGCAAGTTTTCATGGTATCTCTTGTAAGGTGATTCAAAACTTGAAGCAAGTTTTCACAAAAGCAAAGCCCACACAAAAAGTTGTTCTAAAGATATCGTACCTTTGTTGACATAATCAACAACGTACCAATTACATACAAAACATCAAAGTCACGAAAATTGAGTACTAATCACATTAGAACATTACATACTAAGAGAAAAGTTCAATTTGCTTAACCTTATTTTGGTGCTTACCAAGGGACAAATCCTCACAATCCATCTAGTTTGATCTAATGGTGAGGATTAACCTAAGATTTATTCCAACAAATTCCAGTGATGATCCTAAGCGCATTAGACCAAATTTTAACACATTTCATCCACAAATTCGCAAGATAGCTGCTGTATGTGTTGAGTTTAAACCCTAATTATAGAACTTGATTCAATAATGTTTCTGGGTTAAATTCATTGATCACTTAACGTTCCTTAACTCTTAACAACAGATTCAAACGCACTTAATTAGATCAAAACACTCAAATACAAAAATCCCCAAATGAGGTCGTATGAACCCTAAATTCAAAATCAAGCAATTCGTGTTTCTGGGTGCAATTAAAGGGTTGCATCTTGTTTAACACGTGAATCCGACCAAAACCCACCATAAACATCAAACAATGACACACAAAATCAAATAATCCCAATTCGACATAAACCCTAATCCTATTTGATTCGATTTAGAGAAAATTAGCCGTTGGATCATCGAAATATTAAAAACCGTTTCTTACATTTGCCTTAAGATTGTTTTAACACTTACAGATTTGAGAAAACGTGAACAGATTTGCAAGTTCGATGATGATCGTTGATCTTTGTGGGAGAGGATATCAAATGTGATATGTAGTAGCAGTAAATGCTACAGATTTTAGTTTTCATTAAAAATTAGTACTTTGACAGTTTTGACACAATTGATCCCTTAATGACATAGTTTTGCACCGTTAGTCCTATATCTCACAAATGTTTAAACACTTGTCATTTATTTTGGCAAGAACAACTTTTAATACTCCCTTCGACTTAAGGTATAATTTGTTTTGAGCTTTTGAAAAATATTTAAGATCAATGAGGGTATCACGAGGATAATTTTACCACCACATTTTGAATCAACATCTTTTTGTGAAAAATATGCAAGTACAAATTTAAAGTTTTTTTAATTTTTATTTTTTTTTAAAATAGTTTAAGGTTTTCTCCCCCTCAACACTTGTTATAGAAATTGAATCTCAAAGTAGGATTGACAACTTAAGTATTTCGTCCGAAATATTCAAGTAAATTTGACTTACGATTGTAGTCACTAAAAGTCATATCCGAAAAATCAACACCCAAGTATTTTAATAACATATGTTAAAACACTTATCCTATCACGACTAGAACACTTACTTATCCTAACAAGTCACTTGTTCTTTCACCATCATCTCATCACATTCACTTATGAGATATATCTCAGCCCCTAAGCTTCACAAACATGACCAAAACTTCAAGCACTTCACCCACTAAATTTGATAAACAAATTTAGTGGAAACTGCAGCTTGCAAGGACGTGCCAATCCTCATGAGATCGATAACGAGGCACTCGCATTTAGGCATGTTTTAGGTTATTGCAGAAAATTGTTAAGTTCTGGGCATCCAAGGAAGTTTATGATCCTGATACTATACGTCTACTTGAGAATGAGATGCTGAATGGCTCATCCATTGGATCTTTTCCACTACTTCAGCAACAACATATGGTTGCGGTTCAACTATGGTTCACACTGAGGTATGTTCATCGATCGTCTATATATGCATCTTTTCTTTCTTGAAAAAAACTATCTATGGTTTTTAATTGTGTTGTAATATATATGGAACAACCAGGTTATAATGATGTGTGTTTTTCCTCATAGTCTCCTCTAATGATTGTGACATTTTTTTGTATCGTGATATTTAATTGCATGTTGATATTGTGAAGTTCCATGCTTGATCTATCTATGTTTGCTGAAGGAATATGATTGTATGTTGCTTTTGATACGTCTCAATCCACGATAATATTGGTTAAATCATGGATCTAGGAGATATGATGTTCCAGTTGTTCAGTTAGGATTGTGTACAAACCCTAGATTCATATTGTCACAACTCGTAATTTCAGGCCATTTTTCCGAACCTCGACAACTTACTATTCATGAGTTACTATTCATTTTTACTATTCACTGGCACTATTCATTCCAAAATTTTTATTTCATATTCTCGTAAGTTAAACTATTTTAATGATAACCCGAGATTTTGGCACTCGTCGGATAATTTCTGCAAGAATCACGAAACCGTGTCCGAGACTTACTTTAAGGTTTAAACGTCATTTAGGCATCCCGATATGTCCAAACAACATTACCAACAAGAGAAATATATGTTTTCCACCTTCCGTGACATTTTCATGAATTTAGGAATTTTAGGATACCCGGTTTTAAGTTTTGTGACTTTACGACTTACAGTTAGCAATTAACGGGACCAAAACTCACTCCGTAAGTCAAGATAAGTATCCAACCTAAAATATCTAGATATTTTCTCAAAAATATCTAGATATTTCAAAAACCTATTGAAATTATCATTATACCCTTTCGTTGAAATTACCAAACTACCCTTGGACTATATAAAGCCTTAACTAGCTTCTTTTTCACAAAAATCACAAACTCTCTCCCTCTTTTCTCTCTCAATCCCACGGCACAACCACAAGACCAAGAAGAATCCATAGTTTTTCATAGTTCAAGTGATTTACAAGTTCCTTATACCTTCCTTGTTAGAGTTTTGAAATAAAAACTCCAAGGTTTTAATCCTTTTTCATCCAAAACTCATCTAATCTTCAAGTAAGTTCAAGAACATTTATTTTTCATGTTTTCCTTTCATTTGATCCATGTGGTTATGAGTTTTCAAGTTATGTTGGTTTAAAATGCAAGTTACTTATGTTTATGATACCACTTTTCTTTTAAACTATCTCTAAACACTAGATCTACTAGTTTTATTAGCATCCTCATGAAACCCACCATTTTTGGTGATGATTAGGACCCATGACACCCTGAGAAGGTGTATGGTAGGATTGAGTACTTGTGGAGTTGATTTGAAGTAGTTTGGTTAAGTTTTGTACAAGTTATAAACTAGAAAATTTATTTTTAGACACTTATAGAAAGTTGCTGTCCATTTTTGCAAAACGTGGGAAACTCAGGGGCTAGGGTGTAACTTTGGACCAAAGATTTAGAAAATACACTCAAAGACGAAACCGTGGTCGCTTGAATCACTAAAAACCGACTTATAACGAAGGAGATATGATTTTTACAAGATTAGGCGACGAAAAACTATTTTCGGAAAATAAGCTTGCTGTTTGCCGAACTTCAAGGGACAAAACGAGGCGTTAGACATGATCTAGGAGGTCCGAGTTACTGAAAATATGTTAGTTCATGCTATGACGATTCCGTGGATATAAAGAACGTTGAAAACAGACTTGAAACGACCAAGATATACACGTTTGAAAACCCGACGAAACTTATTTAATTTTGACAGCTTCTAATAGCAAAATATATTCCAAGTGTAAAACAGTTTTTCTTTCAAGTCACCATGTTGCGAGCTATTTTCCCGTTGATCGAGTCACGTATGACCAAAAGTCAAAGGAGACGGCTGAGAGATTATGTTACAAGGATTTCAAAAACGTCAAGTTCTATTCCTAACTCTTAACGTACAATATTTTGCGACTAGTTTTGCGAGGCCGTTTGGTCATATTTTCACAAGTTGTAAAAAGGGTTATTTTGCGACGAAACTATTTTATTTGGCGATAAAACATCAAACAAGGATCGTGGAGTACCGTTTCAACATATTTACACGAAAAGTAGTTCATGACTTAGCGAGACGTCAAAAATGTAGTTTTCGACGATAAACGTTATTTTCAAAACTAACGAGTGGTATCGTTAACATACGTAATTGCATGAGTGGAAGCATTTCATTTACTTATATTAGATCATATCATTCACAATAGGTCGAAGTTAGAGACCGAGCCTCATTTGCATCCTATCCTTTGTGATCATTGTGCTATCATATCAGGTGAGTTTCATAGCCCCTTTCTTTATACGTTTTGAACTTTTGGGGGAGATACATGCTTAAACTGTTTGCTTACATACATGATTGTGTTAAACTTAGTTGCGTTATTCTTGAAAGCATATCGCGGACCTAAGTATCAAACACTTGGGGTAGCCGAACGAATCATATCGCGGACCTAAGTATCAAACACTTGGGGTAGCCGAACGAATCATATCGCGGACCTAAGTATCAAACACTTGGGGTAGCCGAACATAAGTCTCCTCGTGAGCAGCATTGATAAGTCTCCTAGTGAGCAGTGTTGATAAGTCTCCTCGTGAGCAGCATTGATAAGTCTCCTCGTGAGCAGCATTGGTAAGTCTCCTCGTGAGCAGCATTGATAAGTCTCCTCGTGAGCAGCATAAGGTCTTCTAGTGTTATAGAACGCACATCGTATACGCACATGTCTTACTCATACTATGTTAGCATTGGGTTGTAAACACACAGGTTGCAAGTCTTGAATGGGCAGGGCTTGGAACTGAGTGGATTTACAATGCCTATGCTGTGGAAACTTTCTCTAAAGGCTTTTCAACTTATTTATAACAAACTCTATGAACTCACCAACCTCGTGTTGACACTTTAGCATGTATTTTCAGGAACCAAGCTATAGCACGCTACTGGAGGCTTTTGGCAGGGCATGGCATGGTCATAGAAGACTCTGATAAAACATTTGGGACCGCTTAACTTATTTTATGGGCCAACTTCCGCACCACTTTTCATAATGTAAATTTAACACTTTTGACTTATCGAATATATTCTAAATGATTGATGTGAAAACCGTTCTTTACACTTGTGTTATGATACCAATTGAGTTGCACCCCAGCGATGTGTAAGCTTCCGCTGGACCCGATTTTGGGGGTGTGACACATATTGTTGTTCCTAATGACTTAGTACTGCTCGGCTGTTTCTAGTACTGCCAATTGAGAGTTAAAGATCATTTGTACTGCTGCGATTCTGTTTGTACTGCTCATTGATTTTTGTTTTTTTGCATGTTTTCTATGACATAAAACTATTCTAAATCACATCCGTTCACACCCTCATGCTGGATCCCTTAAGCAGAAATAGATGGAACATGGATTGAAGGAATTGAGGGAGCTTCAGCACCATCTGTGATTTGGAATATTAATTTTGACTTGGTTGGTGTTTGGAAAAGTTTTTTTAGGTGTTTAATAACTTATTCACCACATGGACCGCCAGATGGCCAAAGTGTCCCACGTCATCCTGGTAGCATTGTTGGCTTTTTCAGTTTTCGGTAATCCATTGTAGTTGAACTTATCCTTTTTTTTAGTTTATGTATATTGTTGTTAATTGTTATAATGCATAAAGGTTGATTTACGTGTAATTTTGTTTTTAATTATATCAGATGGGAGAAAAAAATATGTTCTTGACTAGCGCAAACGGGTTTCCATCATCAATGGCATGGCCAACGGTTAGTCGCTTTTTAAGTCATTGTTTTGCTTCAATATTATCATAACATGTAAGCAACTTTACCAAACTATATCGCTTTTTTATTTATAAAAATTTTCAGGAACCCATGTTGAACTCATCGTGCTTGACTGTTCCGTCGCACAGTTAATATCTATGAATGAAATGATACAAATTAATAAGCTTTTTGATATTTAATAACTAATTAAACATTGTTCTATTATTCAGTACATAATTCGTGGAGACATTTGCAACAATGGAGGATGAAGATGAGGAGCATGCATCATAGGCTGTATGGTCAGATTTCAGTCACAGATGGTTGTCCAGGCCACTTCCTTCTGATGTTGCATCTAAGATGAATAATGTGTTCAACAGCCTCACAGGTACCAAAGAGTCAATTAAAGGAGCCAAAATGTGGTTCATGCAGAGGTCTCCATTTGCACCGGATCTAGCAGAGGCGCTTAGGGATCGGGTTTTTTTCTCTGGATGACCCGGAAAGTCAGCTGCATATAATTTACCTTGCCAACAACATTCTGTTTTACAGGTATAATTAATAATTTTGTTTATTGAGTTGTTAGTTAATCTTTAATTTTAATACTAGGATATGCTTATGTTATGCGTATATTTTGTGTTGGAAACTGCAGCTTGCAAAGACATGCCAATCCTCATGAGATCGATAACGAGGCACTCGCATTTAGGCATGTTTTAGGTTATTGCAGAAAATTGTTAAGTTCTAGGCATCCAAGGAAGTTTATGATCCTGATACTATACGTCTACTTGAGAATGAGATGCTGAATGGCCCATCCGTTGGATCTGTTCCACCAAATAATAATGATTTCTCTATCCCAGGTACCTCATCTCGCTCCACACAGTTACACATGTTATTGACGGATGTTTAAATTGATTATCTGATTGTTG
Source organism: Artemisia tridentata subsp. tridentata (assembly GCA_021014915.2). Taxonomy (NCBI): domain Eukaryota; kingdom Viridiplantae; phylum Streptophyta; class Magnoliopsida; order Asterales; family Asteraceae; genus Artemisia; species Artemisia tridentata. The sequence goes on along the minus strand of CP139503.1, from coordinate 309,825,390 downwards.
TCTAAATTGATTATCTGATTATCGTGACCTGAAGTTGAAAAAAAAAGGTGTAGATGCGGGCTGTGAAGAATATTGTTGACACAGGAATAACAATTGTCTGTACCATTCACCAACCGAGCATTGACATATTTGAGGCATTTGAACAATATTACGAAGCAAGCCTCCCTCCAATAGACCCACAGAAGTTAAATTTAGAGTGCCTAGAATGGGATGACTCCACTGAAGCTTAATTTCATCCTTTAGCTTACTTGGCCTACAATGGGCTATATGCAAGAAGGCCACTAAAAGTCACTACCTTTGCTAAGCTTTTGTAAGCTGCTATCTATCACAAGTATGTCCATTATGGTCATTTAATATTTTGATTCCCTGACTTTTCAGTATTCGTCAAACATTCAGTATTTAATCATTACAGCGACAAGCAACAGATACATGTCCAAACACTATCTTCTGCAACCAGTTTTATAACTGATTTTCAATACCACATTAGTACTTTCCATACGCACATCCAAACAACCCTTAGGTTTTGACATGAACCCTTTTATTGGTACCCAAATAACTAATGGATATTTTATTCAGAACACTGCTGTCAACTCTCCTCTGTATCCTAATTTGTAATTGATTTTGTTTTTGTTTAAGTTATCAGTGCTGCTAATGGCATGATGTCCACATAAACTTAAAATATAATAATATACATGTTACAGGTTGGTGCGATTTATTCGCAAGGCTTAGAGCCACTGCTACAAAGTTTTCACGACTGTCTCAACAATACTGATTGGACAACTCGAAAGTCGGCTGCTGATGCGTTGAATGCCCTGGCTTTGCATTCTAGCAACTTGATCACTGGAAAAACAGGTCCAACAATAACCGCTCTTGAAGCTTTCCGATTTGATAAGGTTAGTTCATGCATTGTTACTTTAAAAGCTCGAAGAAGTTAAAGTGATGCCCCTTTTGAAGTCTTTTATCATGCATTTATTATTTCGTACTACACAGGATATCGTATCATTAAGTTTATAATTTTTTGGGTTTCCCTGATTTACTAAACCCTTTTTTTATTAACTTCTATTGATAAAACTTGCAAGAGACAGTATAATAGAGGCTTTGAAACAATGGCAAAGTGTTGCAGGTGGTTCCATAGATCAAAATCGGGTGACGGTGAGCATAAAACTTACTATTATTTTCTACATTGGTTGCTCCAACCTGTGTATCTGTACAGGTGGCAATTTTGACCCATTTACTTATCTGTGGGTCTATTTGGGTCACATGAATACAAAGAAAAAATTAAATAGGAATCTGGTCGCACGGGTAAAATTTGCACAAACTGTATTTTATCTATTGAATACAACACTCTAAAAAATGCCTTTTATTCAAAGAGTTAAATTAGTATTACCGTAACAGTTTGCGTGAAATCCAAAAATGTTTTGGGAAAAAAGTGTTCTGGGTCAACTCAACCTGACCTACAAAGAGAATACACATTTCGACCCATTACAAAACTCGCCCAACACACCCAGTTTGCTACCTCTATGTATATGTAATGTGCTCATGTTTTGAAAAGCAAACACTAATTAATTTATATGCAAAGAGACCTCTCCGGCTGAACCGAACCCCATGATAGAGTTAGACCCTTCGTTAAGTTATCTGTCTCTTCCATTTGAAACCAAACAAACTCCTCCACTTCCACCATTGAAGTCACTAATGGAGGTTTAAAAACAAGATATTTCAGGCACGCAAAAGTGCAGATGGTATTCATGTGTGTTTGGCATAATACTGATATTTATTTGTGTGTTTGGAAGAAGGTTCAGTCTACTATAGACATATTTATAATACGTTTATAAACATATTTTTTACAGGTAGAAGGCCCAATGTGGTGGAAAGAAACCGGTACAGAGGTAAGACCTGATGGAGTGGTTTGGATATGTTATAATGCAATATGGATTATGTGGTAATTAATGATGTGTTTGTGATTTTTGGTATGTAGTTGAACAATTTGTACAATGTGAATGGGCGTTATTTTTCGAATAGTGCAGTGGACAGTCAGCCGATTGATGGGATTGTGGACATACCATTAGCGCAAACTGGTGAAGGTATTGCGGAATGTGAGCTGCTCAAGTGGTTTGTCAATGAGGTGAGTCATCTCGGTTTACCAAGATACATTTTCAAAATATAGTCATATCATAATTCTGAAATTCCTATATGAAGATCCCAGACTTACGTTAAATAGGTATTTGAGCACAAGTTTTTGGTTCTATATTTGAGATTGGACTTTTTTTGGGATGGAGGTCAGCACTATATACCAGAATTTTGTCAGACAAAAGCGAATCCTGATGCTAGATGTGCTTAGTTAGAAATAGTAATATGATAAACATCCATTCACCCAGCCGTTATGATATAATAGTGCTTCGTACACGAGGCATTTGTTAAAGTTGTGCAATGTTTAGTGTGTGACTCTCATCAGTCCACACCATGAGCATGATTTGGAAATGATCCATTATCATATTGAATTGCAAAAGTGGAATTCATGCTGAACAAACGTGTTTTTCAGGGAGACGAAGTTGAGGAATATCAACCTCTTTGTGAAGTTCAAAGTGACAAAGCAACTATTGAAATAACAAGTCGCTACAAAGGGACTGTTGCTAAGGTTTTGCATACTCCTGGCGACATAATAAATGTATCACGTATGGTACCCTTTATAAACATCTTTTCTGGTTTCTTCTTTGTTGGCTTCTTTAATGATTAGTGAAAATGTCATAACTGCTGTATCATTTCGTATTATATTCAGATATATATATAAGATCATCGTTTGTCTTTATTTCAGGTTGGAGAAACTCTATTGCAATTAACGGTTGATGATACTTCAGTTTCATTTGATGCATCAGAGACATCATTATGTTCTGAGACATCTGATTTGTATGACGATAAGTTGGAGTTCAAAAAGACTAAAAAGGGTGGAGGTTTATCCACTCCTGCTGTTCGAAATCTTGCAAAACAGCATAATATTGATTTAGACGATGTCATTGGAACGGGTAAAGATGGAAGAATATTAAAGGAAGATGTTCTCAAGTATGCTGTAGAAAAAGGAATTATTGAAGATAAACCTGCAATTTTTAATTCTTCAATTGACATTGCTTAGATCTGTAGTTCTGTACACTAACAGTGATATGCTTGATATATTATTTAAATGGTCTATTGATCTGATGTGATTTTTATCACTATTGATCTGCCTGATGTCAAAGACGTGAAGCTTAAATTCGGGCGTGAGGGTAAGTTCTACTTTTTCGTAACAGCTGGAATAGACAATGTACCTTATGAAATAGACGTCAACCTTCAGGATAAGGTGGATGTGAATGTAAGTACTGTTGTGAACTTTTTTTGTAACATGTCCTATATATTCAATCAATATCATAATGATGGGTTTTAAAACTGTAGGAGAGTAAGTCGAGCATTGGGTCAATAACTATTGTTTTACCTTATAAAGAAAAATTAAAGCAAATGGTGGAACAAGCTTTTGAAGAAAGAGGGAAAGACTCCAACTTTTGTGAAAGTTGATTGGGATAAATGGGTCGATGAAGATGAATAGGACAAAAAGGGTTAGTTGCTTTCGTAACCTACAACTTCTTTTGGGATAAATGAACTGTTTTGTGTATAACCAGAAAGAGCCCGGATGCAAGCAGCAGCAGAGGCGGCAGAAAATGCTCAATGGCAAGCTGAACCTGAAGTTAAATTGGAAGCAGATCGAAAGAAAGACCTTGAGTGGGAAGCATCTCGGCAGACATTATTGGAGGTATTGAAAACTTATAACCAAATATTCTCAAGTCTCACGCGTCAGGTTCATAATGGGTTTCGTATGTGTAGTCTTTTACGATGTATAGTTTCAAAATCCAACTTACATGTATTAGACAGCTGAATACATTAATTCTTGTTGGATACAATTTTAAGAATTTTCACACGGAAGTAACTTACCACAATACTATGTTTTTGTATCTGTCTGCAACACATTTGCTGTATAGAAATAAATGCTGCAACAAATTTGTTGTCTATTTGTTTCAAATACAAACTTGGTGATCGACCCCTATCCGCCAACTCACCATACTGAAAGTTATAATGTCTCAATAACAACAAAAAAATGTCCAATAAAGATGAAACTAAACATCTACAACAGTTGACTGCATTATAAAGGGGTGTTTGGCAAACTGAATTTAGCAGCAAATAAATCCATCTACTTAAAGGGGTGTTTGGAAAAATTTACATTTTACATTGATTTCCACATTACTCTAATTCTTTTAAGACAAAAATACACCATTGGTCCCTAAACTTGCCCAAAAGCGTCGTTGGGGCCCAAAACTTTGCATTTTCGTCGCCGTGATTCCTTTTTTCAAGTTTTTGAGATCGATTGCGTCCTTTTACTCGTAATCTGCTTGTCAACGCCGTTCCTTTCCGTTACATTTTTTTTTGTCAGTGGGCGTAATCGTCATTTCGCATAACCGTGTGAGTAATTACCACGTGGCTTATGTGGTTGCTACAGTAAGTGTATGCTAATAAAAGTTAAACGTTTTCGCCACTAAACCCTAAACTCTCCTCTCTCTCTCATAAAATCTTATACTAAAAATTTCTGATCAAATCTTAAAAATGGTGCGTTGTGGTTGTGGTAGGAGGGCAGTAGTAAGGACTTGCTGGAACAACGTTAACGCCAGAAGGCGTTACTATTCATGTCCAGTTGAGGTGCGTTAATGGTTGGGTTTTTTTAAGTTAAAGTTACTAAATTATGCAATATATTATTGTTTATATGAAGCCATTGAAGCCTATGTGTGTTATATATATATAACAGGAGGCGTTTGACCAATTTAAATCCACATCATCACATTTAATGCCACTTCATGAACTTGGGTCTGTTAGTTTACAAACAAGCGCTTCAACCAATGGAACAAGCCAGAAGTTGTGATAGACAATTTAAAATCAAAATGTAATATCTTAATCACACCATTGACTAAATAAAACCCTAGAATATTAATCTCATATTTATCTTCTCTCTAATTACTGTTTGTTAAAAAAAAAAAAAGAAAAAAGAAAGAAAAAAAGTACGCCTCTTTTTCCCTCAGAACCCTAATGATGAAACTATGCAATCCATCTCACACACGTTTGATAATATCATTATCAATATAATAGCAATTGTGTTTATTTTAATTTTGTAAGTGTATTCAGCCATGTAGTTGTCTTCTAAGGTATGTAATTATTCTCACATACGTTTGGTTATATCATTCATGTTGAATTTTTTTATTGATTGCATGTATCAATTTAATATCAAAGTTTGGTGGTCTTCTTTGTTTTTTTCCCTATATGTCGTTTATTCTAGTTTTCCATCGACTTCATCGCGGAATTTGTCCTAGACGTATAAGCAGACTACTTGCTTTTGAAGTGTATATATAATGTTTATGTAGTGAATATTCCATTAAGATACCTTAGTTTAACTAACTTTCACATTAATTTGTGCAGTTCGTGAATTTTATTGTGAGAATGAAGCATTGTTGGGCGCTAGAGATAAATCTGAAAGCTTCCATGTGGCAATAATAGAGGTATTGAATATCAGTTATGGTGATTAACCCATCCGGCCTTGCTTGCATAAGTTTGACTTTTGAGTCTGGTCTTGGTTTATTTGCTTTGATCTGAGTTACCTTTTATTATAGGTGAAAGCATATGATGAAGATGTACTATTTTCTGAAAAGAGCTAAAAACCTTGCCTATAGCCAGTATGACCCATGAACCACAAATCTGAAAATCTCTAACAGTAACTTATATTGTGATAAATCCTATATTTCCTATGTTTTGATGTTACATTGTTAACTACATCTATTTACCTTTAAAGAATTTGTGATCAATTCCTTCCATTGCTTTTCAGGAAATACATGCTATATGCTTTATACAAATAATGCATGCAATAGTGTTTATGCAATAGCGCTGTTGTTATCTATGTTCTTAGGTGTAAGTAAATATGGGAATTGCTTAAGACTTTGATTTGTAGTAACCTTCAGTTATTCATTTGTCGCAGGTTTTGCTAAGGATGGAGGAATGGGTACCGCGTGTTCACGGAACAACAGTGTACTAAGGCGTGTGGGAGCTCGGGCTAAGAAGCGTTTCTTTCTTTTTTTATACAGCTCAACTCATTTATTATTACATTTGTCATTTTGCTGATTCCCGTCGCGACAGGCTTCATACATATTGACCGAGTTTTTTTCATGGCGAGTGGGAACTCAGGGTAGGCAGTTTTCTTTCTTTTATACAGCTCACCTCATTTACTATTACTTTTGTCATTTTGACGATTCCTGTTGCAACAGGTTCATACATATTGATCGAGGTTTTGTTTTCACTTAGCAAGCCTCCCTTTGGATTATTAGTTGTGCAGACGTATAATCAGCATTAGCGAGTCATCATAGGCTACTGAAATATGTGGCTACTATAGGTGTTAGGAAACTGTCGGATAAAAGTACCACTAAATCGCTGAACGATGATGGCCACCGGTACCAAAGACCCCAAGGTACGTGAATTTATTGGCGCTCGAATGGTTATAAAAGAGGCAAAAAAATCTGGTCTTGATCGACTAATGTAAAGGGGCATTAACATTCTTATTATAAATAATATATAATTATTGTGTGCTGATAAAGTTCAGGTGGTTAGACAAATTGTTGGGCTTGAACCACGGGAGACTTGACATGTTACAATATCAAATAATCTGTGTTAGTATTTGGAAAAGCTCAGGTTGTTTAGGCTGGGCGTGACAAAGCTCGGGTAGTTTGTGTGAGCATTTGGAAAGAAATTACTGATATCATATGCGTTTAAAAAAAGGTACCTCAAGCAGGCAAGTGTTTTATGTATCAAGAATTGAGTCCCAGTATTTATTTTTTAGAAATGAGTACCAGTATTTATTTTTTAGAATTGAGCCCCAGTATTTAATTTTTAGAATTGAGTCCCAGTATTTATATTTTGTAGAATGTACTATTATAGAAAAGAGTACAACCACTCCTGGACGGTGTTCTTCAATATACCTTGTTCGTTTGAAGTTGTGAATGAAGCCCATGACCAATCTTAGGAGGAAGAGAAGGTATCCATCCAGTTATTTTTGTTTATTTGCTTCACAATTTTGTATATAAATTCAGTGACTCTCTTATGGAACTAATGCTCATCACTTGGAGTGATGTGTAACCACCGGTAAATTTTCACTTGTATTAATATTCTAACGAAAGAATACTTATCCATTTTCTACTTCTAATTTTTTTTTAGATTAAACGTTATCAGTTTATCTTATCACAACAACAAACTAATGTGACGTAACTCACATTCTCAATAAACGTATTCACTAACACCAACATGTCTTAAGTACGTTTTAAATAAACATTCTTTACATGTCAAGTATAAAAGATTACAACTCTTATTTACCTATTATTTATTTAATATCATTAATTAAATAAATAAACGCTTCTACACGATTTTCATGCAATGTACCATGTACTCCTAATATATAAATATCTAGTTACTATTCATAAATATCTATTTACTATTCATCAAAATATCTAGTTACTATTCATAAATATCTATTTACTATTCATCAAAATATCTATTTACTATTCATCGAAATATCTAATTACTATTAATCAAAATATCTAGATATTTTCAGAAATTTTCTCTATAAATAGAAATAAAACTAGTTCATTATTTTCACAGAAAAACACAAATTCTCTCTGGTTCCCCCCCTAAAAGTCGGTCAGAAGAAGAAAAGAAGAAAGAAAGGTGCGGGTTTTGCTTATTTAGTGTTCTACGGGTCGTCTTCCTCCTCCTCCTCCTTGGTGTTGCCCCCTTCAACCCTCCATACATCCTCCATACTTGATTTTCTAGCTCCGAGTTATACACATAAGTTGATGACATAAGAATTCTCTACATAAAAATTAAGTTTATTTTGTGTTTCTGCGATTAGTTTAAGAGCTATACAATGGTGGATAGGAGCTGTGGATCTCGGGGAAATTTTTGAAGCATTTGCAATGGTAGATCGGGTAAATTCTAAGGAAGGATTTTGTAATATGGGAGCGATTAGGATAGTTTTGGGGTTAATTTGAGGTGATTTAGAGGTTTCATAGTTTAGAAGATGAATTATTGAATTTAGAAGCGGAAACGCTGCCCAATTTGCTAGAATCATTTATCAGTTATTATCAGGTGAGTTCATGGCCCCTATTTTCAATTATTTTGTACTATCTTTGGAGGAGATACATGCTCGACTAATTGCTTTTACTTTTACAAGTACTCTAAACTTTTACATATTACTGTGAGTTTCTTATCCCCTACTTTTATACGTTTTGAATTACTTTTGGGGGAGATACATGCTCAACTATTTTCATTTACTTTCACAAGTACTCTAAACTTTTACGGATTACTGTGAGTCATAGCCCCTACTCTTTTAATACTAGTTTTAAACTCTTTGGGGGAGATACATGCTCAACTACTTGCTTTTACTTTCACAAATACTCTAAACTTTTACATATTACTATGAGTCATATCCCCACTTTTACTCGTTTAATTACTTTATAAACTCTTTGGGGGAGATACATGCTCAAATACTTGTTTTGACTTCCACAAGTACTCAAAACATTTATACTCTTATGCTACGCTATACTTTTGATACTTTTAGATATGAAGTGTAGTTACGATATGTGCCTTAATGTGTTACACATATTCTTATATGCTTTATTTTTTAGCATCTGTTTAACTCCTGGATGGAACCGTTGGAGAGGTATTGATAGTACTATCGGGCTGACGCCCCCACCCTTGGTCCCTGATTCATGGCCTTGGGTGAATATAATCCAGTATTCTTGTGTAAACCTACGTAAACTTGTCATGAGGCTCAGTTGGAAGTTATTCATTACATTAAGTACTCACATATATCGTATACACATATGTCCTACTCATACTATACTTTAGCAGTGGGTTGTAAACACACAGGTTGCAAGTTTTGTATAGGCGGGACTTGGAACTGAGTGGATTTATAATACCTTTGCTGTGGGAACATTATTTAAAGGCTTTACAACTTAACTAAACTCTATGAACTCACCAACCTTTGTGTTGACACTTTTTAGCATGTTTATCTCAGGTTAGTAAGGCGATAGTGGATGCTTGGATCATAGAGTCACTTGCATGCTTTGGAGACTTATGCTTTTATCCTTTACCATTCGATACATTTTGAAAACATTTACGTAGTCATATACTTTGGGACCTCTTGTAATAACTCTGATTTAAATAATTCAAATGGTAACTTTTCAAAACGTCTCATTTAGAGGTCGTTTTCAATACCTTGTGCTTTATATTAAGAAGTAGCACCCCATTGACACTATCGTTCTGCTGCGATATTTTGGGGGTGTTACAGAATGGTATCAGAGTCTTGTTATAGATAACTAGGTTGCATTTAAGAGCCTAGACTATAACTGCTTTATACGTTGAGACCTTCCTCTCTATCGCCTTGCACACTTTAAACTTTTCGTGATTTTAGTACCTAAGGAAGACTTTTATAGTTGAACACCGAACATCATATGAGTCGATTAGTCTAAGCATTGCATTGTTACTCCTAAATTATACATAGTCTGCGCACCTATGTCTAATTCAGGAAGAATCATGCAATGAAGGGAGTAGTAGTCTCATATGTGTAAGCAATTCCGTAATTGAGCCACTTTTAGGATTCCTACACCCTTACCTTCACCAAGTCCACCACAACCTTTAGCTATCACACTAACCCTATCACCATCAAACCTCTCTGGACTTGGCACCAACACATCATCCTTATCACCATCACCATCACCACAACCTTTAGCTCTCACACTAACCTTGTCACCTACATCACCTTTTGAACTTGGCACTAACACATCATCCTTATCACTATCACCATCACCACAACCACTAATGGGTCATCCCATTATTTATCCCCTACAACCACATAACCCAAGTTGTCCTTGTTGTCACCACAACCAACACTCTCCTACCTTATGGAATCATTTAGGTATAACCTCTATCGAGTCTACTGTGGAACGCTTTTGTTTAATGTTCTTGAAGTTCAAACACTTGGGATATGAATCTTAGTAATGTGTTTGAGAGATATTTATGTATTGAATGTGTTTAGCATGCGGAATCTACTACAACACACTTTAAAAGAACACAAGGTGGTGAGTTTAAGTAAATGTGTGAATGCAATGAACAACGAACACAACTTTGTTTAGAACAAAACGATTCAATATTATTGATGAAATAATACGGATGATCTAAATATCACCAGGATTACAAAGTAATCTTGAATCTAAGATTGTAAAAGGATTTGTGATTCGAAGTAACTAAGTTACTTGAGAGATAGTTTGGTTCGTGGTTATTAGTTGTGAAAGATGCATGCATGAAGTAGTGACTAAGATATCCTTTTATAAGATAAGGATATCTTTTTACATGTTGTCAAGTAGATGAATATAATACTATACTTTGACTATATTGGCGCCTACAATTAAATACAACTACCCATGTACACTCTGATATATTCTTCTGTCACCACAGAAGACTATTCTACTTCTACATAACGTATAACAATGTACAAAGACTAATAATTCAACTAAATATCTATTACAAAATATCTAATCGACTTGACATAATCTTGGCAGGCTCTTCATTAGCTAGCAGTACCTTCTACCCAGAAGGTACTGGTAGAACATCTTCGTACATAACAAAATCAACTAGCAGGCTCTTCATCGACTTGGCAGGCTCTTTGACTTTGATCATTTTATTCCCAACAATCCTCCCCTAAACTTGTTATTTCCATTAAAATACACAAGTTTCTGATGAATAAAATACATACCTTGAGGATTTGAGAACTCTTCAAAAACCTTTACTTCCTATCCTTCCTTTTTCTTTTACATTGTTCAAATATGCTCCTTAGCAAACTTTGAACAATTTCTGAGTTTTCATCATCTTTGTCACACCTTAACCTCTTGGAGATCATAGTTGAGAGCACTTCATAACTAAGTGGATACTCTTTCTCAGCCAACATAAAGAGTTCAATCCCACTTGATGTGTACAAATGATGAACACTGCAATGACTTAGGAATTCCCAGGTTGTAGATGGATCATAATATGGAAACTTCCAATAATCATCTTTGGGATCAGGATCAAACATCCTATTGAATTCAACCCATAATTCCTGTTCCTTAACATCATTGCTAGAATTTGTGGCTAGCCTAATCTGCACTAGATTCCACAATTCTTCCAAATCTGCTCTATCAGATGCTCTAACTAAATTTTCAAAATTCTTGAAGATAGCAGACTGTCCCCCAACCCTTGATACTTTCCATGACTTACCAAATCTATCATGGTGTATTTCCCAATCAATTATAGGGTGTCTAGACCTAATTGGATCAGCATGTATGATAGTAGGTAAAGTTATCAACATTTTACTTACTTGCTCTGTGTCCAATTTTGCTACTTCTTTCATCTGAGCATCTTCCTTCTTCTTTGAAGACCTTTCTTGTGTGTGTTCAGGAGGAGTGCAGTGGTTCTTTTTGTATGCTTCAATGTATAGATGCTGCAACTCTTCAAATGATTTTCTTTTGAGTTGATGATCCTTCCAATTTGCTGACCTTTTCAGATATAACTTGAAGAACTTCATCTGCTCTTTCTGATCATGTGGCAATTTAAACCCTTTCTCCTTATACTGCATGATCTGCTGAAATACATCATTTAAGGCTTCTTCTCTATACTTTTTGGTGATGAATTCTTCAAGCTTGGCTGTCTTTTCTTCTACACTGAGAGACTCATCATCCATATACACAGAGGCTTGACCTCTTACAATTGGATCAATAGAGATAATCCATTGTAGTTGTGCATCAAATATTTGTGCAGCTTGAGAATCAATAAGAGCTTGAGCAGCATCTTCAGCATCTTTCTGCTCTTTCATTTCTTCAAGCATTCTTGAAGCTTCAAGTGCTTTTAGCTCTTCTTCATGAACCCTCTTGGCCTCTTCTTCTCCTAAAGCCATCTGAATTTGCTGAGTTCTTTTCAACTTCTTGGACTTTGGCTCATCTTCAATCAGAATACCTTTGCCCTTATCCTTTGGAGGTGAATCTTGTGATGGAGCAGAAGATTGCTCATCAGCAATTAAAACCCTCTTTCTCTTGTACACTCTCTCAGCAGACCCTTTATACCCCATAGCCAATAGCCTTTCTCTCCTGGCAGACTCTTCTTCTGGCCTAGCAGGCTCTTGCCCTGCTCCAACAGGCTCTTGCCCTGCTCCAACAGGCTCTTCATCATAAACTTGAGTTCCATCATGGAATTCAAATTGAGCCTGTTCCTCCTCTTCTTCCTCATCTTCAGACCTATCCTTCCTCCCCTTTTTGGAAGAGTGATCTATCCTATCAGCATCTGACTGTGAAGAACTAGATAAAACAACCTTTGCAGACTTTTTACCTTTTAACTTCTTCACTTCACCCTCCAATCTCTTAACCCTCTTGACCAATTTGATGTTGATCTGAGAAAACCTTTCATTTTGACTTTTAAGAGCATTCTCTAAGAACTTCACCTTGTCTTTCAACTCCTGCATTGTCTGAGGTGATTGGGTTTGTGATATATGATGTGGGGATGGTGGTGGTGTTGCTGATGGTACTGGAGATGGTGTTGGTGATTTTGGATGTGTTTGTGAAATGAAACCATGTGAAGAACTAGATGATGGTGTATCAGCAGATGGTGTGGGTTCTTCTGGATGTTGTGGTACCATTTCATCAAAAAGTGGAACTTCCTCTCCTCTAAAACCAATTCTCATATTTGAAAATACTTTGTGAGAAAGTTTTGGTGTTTCATTAACTGAGTCTGTGGGAAGCAACACATGTTGTAATTTTCCAATGATGCAACCAATAAATCTTGGATACATCAAAAACTTTGTTTTACTTTTCACATTGTTTATCAATCCTTCAAAAATATATTTAGAAAAGTTGTATTTTCTGTTTGTTGCTAAGCAAATGAGAGCAGAGGCCATGTTGCCACTAAATTGCTCCCAAGAGGTTTTCTTCTGGCTCAAACAGTGAAGGATTGTGTGAATCAAAAATCTCCATTGTGGAGTAAGATGCTTTTTCAGAAAAGTGAGTTTGTTGGACTCAGCATGATACCCCATTCTTGTTAAATTTTCAAAAATTTCAGTATCTGGTAACTGACTAATACCATCAGAATCATCCAAATGAAGATGCCTTCTTAAGGATGACTCAGTAAGAGTCAAATGTTTACCATCCACTTTGGCTTTTATTCTTTGTTCCCCATTTTCAGAAGTTTTAATTTTAGCAGATTGCCAAAATTGTAAAATTTGATTTTCATAAATAGTGGGATTGACTAGCAAAGCAAACCTGATGTAGGAGTTGTTTAAAAAGTCCACTACTTGATGAAATGAGGCATTATCCTCTGACTTTTCCAAAAATGCTAACTGATTGTGACGTTGGACAAAATCTAGAACAACTGTGGAAGCCATAATGAAAATTTTTAATATGTTGGTGGGATTTGTTGGTAGTACTGGTAGAAGATGAAAGGTGTATGTGAATTATGATAGTGACTGATGAAAGAAGATATGAGAGAATTACTTTTAACCGACAATAAGAAAGATTAAAATAAGTAAATGAAAAGGCGGTTAAAAAGATCTTTTATATGTAAAATATAATATAATATAATCATCAGTGAATTACATAACTACCCCAACGGCTAATTTTAACTACCAGGCCTAATGGCTAAAACTTTTTCTGACAGGCTCAACGGCTATTTAGCAGTACCTTTTTATACTAGCAGTACCAATTTTGAACTACCAGTACCTTTGAAAGTTTTATAAAAATCCCTTATAGTTTTTAGCAAACTACCAGCTATCAACGGATTTGAGTTGTCTTTACCAAAAGCCGTTTTCTTAAGGACTAGCTAACTATTTACAATTAAGTATGGTTAGTTAACAACCATATAGTTTTTGGTAAACTATCAACCATCAACGGATTTGATTTGTCTTTACCAAAAGCCGTTTGCTTAAGGACTAGCTAACTATTTACAATTAAGTATGGTTAGTTAACAACCATATAGTTTTTGGTAAACTATCAACCATCAACGGATTTGATTTGTCTTTACCAAAAGCCGTTTGCTTAAGGACTAGCCAACTCTTAAGTTTGTGAAAACTTGGTGAGCTGAATACCAAAAGCCATGATGGCCCAAAGATGGTGCAATTTCCTTGGATGGAGGAAATTTAGAAAGGCAATGATGCTGTGTATCTTGGATGATTAGTTCAACAAGTGAAATCATCTAATGTCATGCCTTTGAGTTGAAACCTTTCTTAGTTTGATCTAGATAGAACTTTCTCCTTTGAGAAATGCTTCATCCCTTCTAGATATATGAGCTAACTCTCTCTATTTCAACTCTGCATCATCTTGTATGCTCTTGTCTTTTCTTTCATAAATTGGTCTTTCTTTCATTTTGGGCTATTAATTCCTCCCCTGAGATTGTTATTTCTCCTGAGATGAATATAACTTTTGTTGCCCCTTTTGTTTGAAAGAACTCTTGTTTTGTTATCAACCTGAAATATGTTAGTTGCAAACCAAAAGAACAAAGTGTAGAACATTTGATCTATATAATTGTAAACATTCAAGCATTTATATGAACAAAACATAGCAATTTTGTATCAGCAGGACCAATTATGAACTAACAGGACCTTTTGACTAACTAGCAGTACCATGTTTAAAATCCAATACCAGTTAATTTTATGAACAAAAACACATGTTTTTCAAAGATTTATCATTCCAATACCTCCTACAAGATATTTGAATCTACCTAAATCAAAAGCTTTGGTGAGAAGGTCTGCATAATTCTTTTCAGAATCAATTTTAACTACTTGAATTAACCTCTTCTCATTGCAATCCCTTATGAAATGGTGTCTGATTTCAATATGTTTTGTTTTTGAGTGTTGAACTGGGTTTTTAATGATGCAAATAGTACTGCTATTGTCAATATAAATAATGGTGTTAAGAAAATTGTACCCATAGTCAAGCAGTTGATTTTGGATCCAAAGAACTTGCCCACAACAACTTGCACCAGCAACATATTCTGCTTCAGTTGTAGAATTGGCCACCATTGTTTGTTTCTTGCATTGCCAAGAGATTAGTCTGCAACCAAGAAATTGACATCCACCAGTTGTGGATTTTCTGTCTAGTGTTGCACCAGCATAGTCACTATCCGAATAAGCCATCAATTCAAAAGATGATTCCCTTGGATACCAAAGACCCAACCTAGGTTGACCCTTAAGATATCTAAAGATTCTTTTGACTGCTGTGAGATGAGAGATCTTGGGATGTATTTGAAACCTTGCACATACACATACTGAGAACATGATATCTGGTCTTGATGATGTAAGATACATCAAGGACCCAATCATAGATCTATAATTGTGCAAATCCATATCTTCTCCTTCAGCATCCTTGAGTAGCCCTTTGTCTGGATCCATTGGTGTACTTGCAACCTTAGAATCAGCAAAATTAAATTTCCTTAAGATCTCAGCTACATATTTATCTTGGCTGATAAATATGCCTTCTTTTGATTGTTTCACTTGGAGACCTAAAAAGAAAGTAAGTTCCCCCATGGAACTCATTTCAAACTTACTGTGCATAAGTTTTTCAAATTCTACACACAAGTCTTGGTTTGTTGATCCAAAGATTATGTCATCAACATAAATCTGCACTAACAAGATGTCTTTCTTTGTCCTTTTGATGAACAAAGTTGGATCAATCCTGCCTCTTTGGAATCCACTTTCTAGTAGAAAACAAGCCAATGTTTCATACCATGCCCTTGGAGCTTGGTGTAGACCATACAAAGCCTTGGTAACTTTGTAAACTTTATCTGGATACTCAGCATCAATGAAGCCTGGAGGTTGAGATACATAAACTGGTTCTTCAATTTCACCATACAAAAATGCACTCTTAAAATCCATTTGATAGACAGTGAAGCCTATGAATGAAGCATAGGCTAAGAAAAGCCTAATTGCTTCAAGTCTTGCAACTGGAGCAAACACTTCTTCATAATCTACCCCTTCCTCTTGAGTATATCCTTGTGCTACCAATCTAGCCTTGTTTCTGATCACTATACCCCTTTCATCTTTCTTGTTTCTGAACACCCATTTGGTTCCAATTGCCCTATGACCTCTTGGCAAATCAACCAATATCCAAACCTTCTGAATCTTGAATTGGAGAAGCTCTTCTTGCATAGCTTCCACCCAACTTGCATCATCTAAAGCTTTGTTTATGTTTTTGGGTTCAGCCTGAGATAGAAAACATGAAAACAGGCATATATTGGAATTATCATTATTCTTTTCTTCATACATAGAGGAGATTAACCCTTCTTCATTTGAGGATAAGACTTGAGATAAACCAACTTGAGATCTTGTTCTAACACCAGAAGTCATGCTACCAATCACATCATCAGTTGAGTGATCTTTGAGAATTCTAGTGTTTGGTGTTTTAGGAACTTCATATGTAGTTGGAAGATTGCTAATCCCAACTTCTTCTTGAAAAGAATCTTCTATTTGAATATTCAATGGCTCAGCAGTACCAATACTTGTACTAGCAGGACCATCTGAAGAACTGGCAGTACCATTGTCATAAGCACCACTTTCTTGATTCTTTTGATTCTGAGTTCCTTGATCTTCTTCATTGCCTTCAATTGTTGTGTCTGAAGGTCCTTCTTCACTTGAAGATAGATCCATACTTTTCCAAATTGGCATCCAGATGTAATCTTGATTTTTAGGAGCTTCAACATTTTCTTTAGAACCTGCATTATTATTAGCATGTGTACCTGAAACAGGCACATAATTCATAGATTCTGAAAGCCTATCAACATCAAACATCCAATCTGGTCCAACTCCTTTCACATTTGCTAGTTTCTCTTGAAACTCTATGTGAAGATTTTCTTCTACTAGCCTAGTGCAAGTGTTAAACACTCTATAGGCCTTACTCTGCAAGGAATACCCTATCAAAAAGCCAACATCTGCTTTTCCATCAAATTTGCCTAAATGATCTTTGGTATTGAGAATAGTGACTTGACAACCAAAAGGTCTCATAAAACTTAAAGATGGTTTTCTACCAAAGAAAAGTTCATAAGGTGTTTTTCTATGTGGTTTTGTCACAAGAACCCTGTTTTGTACATAACAAGCAGTACCAACTGCTTCAGCCCAAAATGAAATAGGCAACTTAGAGTCTACTAACATAGTTCTAGCAGCCTCTATAAGTGTTCTATTCTTCCTTTCTGCTACTCCATTTTGCTGAGGTGTTCTAGCTACACTAAACTCTCTTTTTATGCCTTTTTCCTTGCAAAAGTCATCCATAACTCTATTCTTGAACTCTGTCCCATTGTCACACCTGATGATTTTGACTTTCTTATCAGATTGGTTTTCTACCTCAGTGATATAGGTTTTAAGTATCTCACTAGTTTCATGTTTAGATCTTAAGAAGAAAACCCATGAAAATCTGCTATAGTCATCAGTAACAACCAGACAATATTTCTTTCCATTCAAGCTGCACACATTAGTAGGACCAAAGAGATCCATATGAAGCATATGTAAAGCCTGAGTAATAGAGTTTTGGGTCTTGGGCTTACAAGAAGCTCTATGTTGTTTGCCTTTTAGACAGTCAACACAAGTTTGGTCGTTTTGGAAAATCTTTTTGGGTAAACCTCTTACTAAATCATATTTTGCAATAGTGTTGATTGTTTTAAAGTTTACATGACCAAGCCTTCTATGCCAAAACATAGATTCATCCAATGAGGCTTTTGCTACCAAACAAGTTAAACCTTCCTTGGGATCAATGTTCTTTAAATTGACACTATACATATTGTTCCTTTTTGGAATTTTAAGAAGTATCTGACTCTCATCAGGCATCTTAAAATCAGAAGAAAGAACCATACATCCATTGTCAGTAAATAGAACATTGTTCTTTTTGTCACACATTTGTGAGACACTAAGAAGATTAAACTGAAGTTCTTTCACAAAATACACATTTTCAAAATCTATTTTACTGGTTTTGATAGTACCTTTACCAGTGATCTTTCCTTTTATTCCTCCCCCAAAGGTAACATATCCTCCATCTAAAGTTTTGAAGTCTGAGAGGAATGACATGTTGCCTGTCATGTGCCTTGAACACCCACTATCAACATATCCTTGATCTTCAATATCAGTTGAATGTTCCTGCACATGAATAAACATATTAGTTTCCTTGGGGTACCCAAGCCATGACAGACTTGGGTTTGCCTCTTGCATCAATGAAGTCAAACCTTTTCAGGATTGTTGATGCACCTTTAGATTGGATTGGTTTCCAAATCCAACATGCTGAGGACTTAACAGCACTTTCCCTTTTAATCCATTGTGTGGTCTTTGGTCTATCAGTACCAATTTTGGCAATACCAATTTTGGAAGTACCATGTGGTCTAGCAGGACCTTTTGGTCTAGCAGGACCTTTGGTTTTTGGACTCCAAACTTTTGTTTTGACCACATTTATCTTTTGAATAGGATTCTTCTCAACTTTTGGTACACTTTTGAAAGTGTTTCTTGTACCTTTTTCAGTTGGTTTTGTAATAACAGGCTTATGTTGTCTAACAGTATGTTTATCATTTGTGATGTTAGACTTAACAAAACTTTTTCTGGGGTGAGTAACATTTGTTTTAGTTTTTGATTTACTCCCAGAAACCCATTTATTACAATAAGCATGAAGATGATTAAAGCTACCACAATAATAACAAGCCTTATTAAACATAACAAAGTCATCACCTAGTTGTTGTGACTTTAGGTTGTTCCAATTTCTTTGGCTTCCCCTAGGTTTGTTATTACAATTTTTACAACTTTCAACTGTCTTCAAAACAGTTTTGGCCTTAGCTTTAACTTCGACTTTCTTAGGACTGGTTGGTCCTACTTTGATTCCTTTGATAGGAATAGTCTGATCTTCATCATCATCAGATACCCAATCCTCAATAATTAGGACATCTGGTCTCTTATCAGTGAGCACCTTAGAGAGTGGAACATTCTTAGCACTCTCAGAAGGTTCACTTATCACTACAGGTTTATCTAATGGTTTGTTAACAAATTCATGTAAACCTGATACAGCAAGATCACTACCCTGGGGACATGGAATTCCTCTATAAGGAGGTGGACATTCATTATATCCTATCCCTGATTTTATTTTCTTATTCAACTGATTCTCTACTATGCTCTTAGTACACTCAGAAGCATTTTCTAATTTAGTAACAGTCAGTTGAATATTGTCTCTAGCTAATGTCACTTTAGTGCATTCAGTCCTTAACATTTCTATTTCAGTATCTTTCAAATATATTTGTCTATTAAGAGCACCTTTAGCATCAGAAAATGTGAGTTCATTTTCTCTATAGTGAATGATTTGTTTTTCTAGCTTGGACATACCACACTGATGGTTAAATAAGGTTTGTTGGGTTTTTCTATGTTCTAATACTTCTGTATCATAAGCTTTACTTATGATTTTTAATTCTTTAAAAGATTCACAATCATTAGAACATTTGATAATTTGTACCTCAGGTGTGGAGAATGCCATCAAAGCCAATTCATCAGAAGTTGACTCATCTTCACCCATGAAACTCCAATCAAAACCCATGCCATCAATAGCAACCATTGCTTTTGGCTCTGCAACTTCAACAACCTTACTCTTGCTTTCAAAGCTTCCTTTCTTCTCAAAGCTTCCTTTATTTCTGTTGTCAAACCCTCTACCCTTGTCATCCTGCTTCTTAGGTCTTCTACACTCTCTAGAGTAGTGACCTTTCATGTGGCAGTTGTAACACTCCACCTTTGACTTATCATAGCCAGCAGGCTCATTTCCATCTATCAGAATCTTCTTGCCAGTCCTCATCATCAACTTCTTGGCTCTAATGCTTAAAAGTGAAAGTTGCCACTTTATGTCCATTTCTTCAAGATCATCAGGATGAATCTCTTGAAGGTCTTCAAATGATAATACAGACCCATTGTGCTGAGATGTAAGAAAAGCACACCCAATTGTTTCATCTAATATGGATTTGGTACTACCAGAAGTACTAGCAGTACCAAAGGTTGTATTAGCAGTACCTTCTTCTCTGCTACCTTGTTCTTCATTATCAACCTTTGACATGCTTGGGGATGAAACAAAAGCCATATTTCCAGAACTTGACCCAGTAGTCTTCTTTACTTCATGCTCTACTATTTTGAAATTGTTGTAGAGATCATTGAGACTCATCTGGTCAATATCTGACTTGTTCTTCCATACAATGACATGCATAGACCATTCTGAAGGTAAACTTCAAAGAAATTTAGAGTTTAGGTCTTCTTGAGTTATCATCACTTCATGGATGGCTAACTGACTTGCAAGCTTCTGAAGTCTATTGAACATACTGTCCAAAGACTCATTGGTTGTGTGGCTGTGAAGTTCTCAAATTGTTGTTTGAGAAGGGTTTTCTGTGTTTTCTTGGTAGCATCATTACCACCAAACCTAGCCACAATTGCTTCAAAAAGGGTTTTGGCATCTTTGTATTTGTTGAAGATCAGAAGTTGATCATTTGGAATAGTCATCAGTAACATACTCCTTGCCTTTAGATCATTTCTCTTCTGAACTTTTTCATCTGCATTTGATGGTTGATCTTGTATTCTTGTTACAAGAGCATCATTTACTGTTGTAGTGGTGATTTGGGGTTTAAATGAATTGCCTTGTTCAATGATCTCCCAAAGCGCATAGTCCTGCACTTGAAAGTATTGTTCAACCCTTAGTCTCCACATTTCAAACTCGTTTTGCTTGAGTAATGGAAGTTTAGCTGCAACATTGGTTTGAATATGTTCAACATCCATTTTTTCTTTTAAATTAGTAAATATCAAGCCTAGCTCTGATACCACTTGTGGAACGCTTTTGTTTAATGTTCTTGAAGTTCAAACACTTGGGATATGAATCTTAGTAATGTGTTTGAGAGATATTTATGTATTGAATGTGTTTAGCATGCGGAATCTACTACAACACACTTTAAAAGAACACAAGGTGGTGAGTTTAAGTAAATGTGTGAATGCAATGAACAACGAACACAACTTTGTTTAGAACAAAACGATTCAATATTATTGATGAAATAATACGGATGATCTAAATATCACCAGGATTACAAAGTAATCTTGAATCTAAGATTGTAAAAGGATTTGTGATTCGAAGTAACTAAGTTACTTGAGAGATAGTTTGGTTCGTGGTTATTAGTTGTGAAAGATGCATGCATGAAGTAGTGACTAAGATATCCTTTTATAAGATAAGGATATCTTTTTACATGTTGTCAAGTAGATGAATATAATACTATACTTTGACTATATTGGCGCCTACAATTAAATACAACTACCCATGTACACTCTGATATATTCTTCTGTCACCACAGAAGACTATTCTACTTCTACATAACGTATAACAATGTACAAAGACTAATAATTCAACTAAATATCTATTACAAAATATCTAATCGACTTGACATAATCTTGGCAGGCTCTTCATTAGCTAGCAGTACCTTCTACCCAGAAGGTACTGGTAGAACATCTTCGTACATAACAAAATCAACTAGCAGGCTCTTCATCGACTTGGCAGGCTCTTTGACTTTGATCATTTTATTCCCAACATCTACTTTATGGCACGACTTGTCATAATAGTAATCATTTAGAGTATGTCTTATCAACAAACTATCCTTAACATCAATCATCTTAGGTAGATGATTATGTTGTTCAAAAGGTTTGTTAGAACTTTCCTTCCTAATGACAACTTGGAATAAGTCATTTAGTGCGTCAGTCAATGAACGAATCTCGTTCTTGATTAGTGTGATTGAGTAAACAATTACACCTTAGGTTTTCGGTCGGGTTGTGACACTTATGTGTTAACATAGTTTAACCCATGCATGTCTTGCTATGTGTATTCTATCCCTATAATGTTGCTCCTATACTGTTATATATTATGCTGCACGAAGCTAACCCTTGATGTAGGAAAAGCCTTTGTAAGAATTTGATCCATGGATCCGCTAGATACTAAGGTAAATAAACAAGGGGTTTAAGTCACCATAGGGGAGCATTGAGCTAGGGGGAGCTCGGGAGTATTTGAATACATAGCATGGAGTCGTCTTCACAAGTGTGGATAGAAGGCTTCACTAGGATGATGCAAACTCGCCTTTCTGGGGAGAAAAGGATAGTAGTGTAGTAAGGGGGAGTAGGAAGTAAATCCAAGGAAGCGCTCGAGGCAACTACCTTTTTGATTCGACAAAAGGGGGAGAAGGAAGTGTAAACAGGTAACTTTTACATTTTACTATGTCTTACGGTTTACATATTTGTCATAATCAAAAAGGGGGAGATTGTTAGTGCAAATATTACGATATTTAAACTAAACGGTTTCTTCAGTTTTAATAATGACAAACATGTAACTTGTAATACATAACGTAAAATGTGCAAGTTACTTGTAAACACAAATCATCAATGCATACTTACATCAACACCTCCCGACGTCTCAAGTATGCTTCAACGAAGTCGTAGATTTCCATCCCGACATAAATCACTCAAGGTATGGACAAACAAATCTACTACTTGACAAATGATCAAAGGATTTTATTTTTCTAAACTTCACATTTTTAAAGTGACAAAAAAAAATTTCAAAAATATATTTCACAAATTATTTTTGAATTAAAAAGAAATGTTTTATTTTGAAAAATATGTTTGAAAATCCCAACAGTCAAATTTCCCCCCAAAACAGCTCCTAACATCCCCAAATAAACCTTCTCCACTAAAGACAAACGAAGGAGTGTCCATGGTTCCTTTAAATAGGGACGGCTCCACTAAATTTAGTGGAGCCGTCGGGTATTTAGTGGAGCCGTGGGTCTGTAATGGTCAGATTTTCCCTTGCCTATAAATAGTGGACCATTCCACACTTTCAACTTGATTTTTCCAGTCCTTTTTCTCTGGTCTAATCCCTCCTCACTTAGATGACTTTCTTTGATCATTTGGAGAGTCTTAGTTTGTTTAAGAGTGATCCAATCATCCATTCAAGTGATTCTCTTCATTCCTCTTGATTAGCAAGAGAAGAACACAAAGTATCCAAGTAGATACAAAGTGTTGTCATCCCTCTTGATTAGCAAGAGAAGAACACAAAGTATCCATGATGATACAAAGTGTTATCATTCCTCTTCATTTGCAAGAGAAGAACTCAAGGTATCCAAGAAGATACAAGAGTTGTAGTTGTTAGGTCTTGTAACATTTGTTACACTCTTGATTGTATCATAGTATACATCAAGATTATTTTTCTTTTGTGAGAGAGTGAGTCAAGATCATTGTGATCTTAAGAGATAGTGAAGATCTCTTGAATCCATTGGGCTTGTGTGTATTGATCAAGTGGATCAAGGGTAGATCGGGTAGATCGTGGTAGATTGGTGCTAGCTAAGATTAGCACTCGACATCTAGCTTAGTGTCGGAAATAGGATAAGCGACGTGTAAGGTGTAGATCGGGTAGATCGTGGTAGATTGGTGCTACCTTAGATTAGCACTCGACATCTAGCTTAGTGTCGGAAAACAAGTTAAGCGACGTGTACGGTTTTCTCCGCCTGAAGGGAGTTTGTTGATTAGTGAAGTAACTCTCGAGTTGGGTACTCGGGGAGTGGAGTAGGGCGAAGAGGAGCTTCATGACCGAACCACTATAAATCACCGTGTCCGGTTTGCGCCTTCTTACTTATCTCTTTACTTTTATTTTATTCTTTATCGCTTTGTGTTTATATTTGCATTGTGTTTATGCTTGTGTGGCTAGTTGCTTATCTTATGTATGTGTTATGGTTGATTGTGCTTGTGTTGTAGTTTAATTTATTCATCCCTACATGATATATGATCATTGTTGACACTTTTCATATTACGTCACATTTGATCGGGTAATTGATACGAAAAGTTTTAAGTTTTTAAATGGAAACGTATTCACCCCCCCCCCTCTACGGTTTCCATAATTGGTACCTGAGCCACGTCGCTCAAAATTTTAAAACAAATGGTTTTCAAAATTGAGTACGATCCATGTATCAAATTACCTATGAAGGTGATAAAATATGAAAAGTATTTAATTGTTTAATACTTACAAGTTTTGTTGTTAAGTATACTTTGTCATACTAGCTTGAAGGCTTTTTCAAACCAATAAAAGAATATAGTCTTATGTGTTTGGTCATGTTCTCCGTCGAGTCGCCGCACTAAAACTGTAAACTGAATCAGAAAAGAGAACACGGTACCACTAAATATAGGACGGTACCATTATATTTAACGGGACCGTGGGTTATTTAATGGTACCGTGCCTCTGTCTGTCAGTTTTCAGTATTGAGTCATTTCCAGAAATTCTTATAAAATCAACCATAAGTTCGTAGAAGTCGTGTCACTCATCATTTTAAACGAAGTTGATTCTACTTTCATTTGAGAAATATTTTTATGAATTAGTTCTAAATGAAAGTATGTTAAAGTCCTTGATTTTCAACTAAAGGTCTTCTGGTCATGCAGTTTGCGTAAATTTTTGGTCAAACTGAAAAAGGGCGATTCAACCTTTAAACCTTGACATGTTTTCAAAGTGCTCAGCAAAAATCTTTGAAATGGGAAGGAAACCAATTCATTGTCAAATAAAATCAAGCTTAGTATACATTGTTATACCTAATACACAAAATGACGATAAGTATTTTTGTGTGTTAAGCTAAATTGCTATTTGCTTATTATAGTTTTTCGGTTTATGCATTTATAAGGCTCATGCTAAATCACTTGCACTATATTAAGTAATTAGTTTGCATTGCATATAGGAATCAACCATTTGTCTTGCATTTGTTGCAAGTTCTTAAAATGGTTTAGTAACTTTCTTAGGAATAGAAACTAAGTTGGTAGATCATGTGTGTTGAAAGATATTGTCTTACACAATTATTTTTCCAAAGGTTTAAGTGTAAAAAGTATATCACCCCAAAATACTTAACACTTTCATAAAATCCGTAACATGATCTTTAAAACATTACATCATTTTGTCTTGTTGACCATGGGTTGTCTAAACAAGATAAAAGGTCATTTAATACATTAGTACTTAAGTAAAGGAAAATGTATTAAACTTGTATTGATCTAACACACATACAAAATGTTTTAAAACATTTAGTATTTTACGTATGTTGTAAAAAATAGTTAAGATAATTATTTTTATACCAATGAGGTGTCGAAAAACTAAGAATATTATACTTAATAATATAAATAGTTTTTCTCAAATAAAAATAAATGACAATATCAAAGTAAATAACTTAATATGTCATTAACCTCACACATACAACTAGTGTTAGAATAAATGGAACACACTCCTTAAATTTAAAAAGAAAAAAAAAAGGATTGATCGTAAGGGTCAAGAAAGATTTCGAGTACATATCAATTCATTATTCAAATTATGATTGATATCATCATCGAATCTAAGTGACAAGTTTTCGAGTGTGGACATGAAATTGGAGTCATTATTTGTTTAGCTTTAAGATAACATCAAAACATGATGAAACATATTATCTTGAATCTACATACTCAATCACACTCGATTGTTATGAAAATAATGACGTCCACTCAAGACGAATATAATATGCATCGGATCATAACTTACTCTTGTGTTGAAGATGCCATATTAAGTCTTCTTGTCCAATGGTTGTGTTCCAAACTTTAAACTAACATGTTTAAAAGATGCATAAAATACACAACTAAGTAGGATTGACAACTTGGATGTTTCATCCGAAATATACAAGTAATTTACATTGCAATGCAATTGGTAAATGTGTCATTTCCGAAAAACCAAATACGAGCAAACCAACAAAATATGTAAAATTTGCTCATGAACGACTCAACACTCAAAGTCACATGTCTAGTAAAAGTGTCACACATAATATGTTATTAACTATTATGTAAGTCATCAATCTTTGAGAATATCACATGTATTTCTCTTATCAAAAGATTGACAAAAGATAACTTATATCTTATGCATCTTATTTTCTTTGTAACATGAATGGTTATGCTACAAGAGAATACATTGCATCCTGTTAATAAATATAGGACATTAGAGTTGAATAATAACCTAATAAGACATGTGTCATTGCATAAACAAGTAAAATTGGTCATACACTAAAATACTTGTTTCACAAAGAATTCGTAAGAGTGATAAGTTTTCTCTTAGAAAAGCATATTTGTTGAAATATACAATATGTCTCATTTTTAATATAATGCTCACAAGATCTATTGAGGTATGTAACCTTCACTAGATTCTTTCTCAAGATATGCAATGGAGCATTCTTGAAACACACACGATGTAGTAGGTTCTACATTGTATCACATTAGAGTGTATCTTGGTTCTAGGAAACCAAATCATGTTAAAATAACATGTAACAACTCAACAAACAAAGATGATGTCCAAGAGATCATAAAATACACCATCTTCATCAAATAACCTCTAAATCTCAAATACGAAATTAAAAAAACATTTCGCTTGCCTTTGTTAGGAGTTGTGTAAGACATGTCATTCTCTTAACCAAATTTGAATGTGTGGTTAGTTGAGTCATATTAGGCCATATATTAGCGAAACAAGCTAATATCATCTTTGCTATACTTCGATAGGCAAATATGGGAATTTGAATTTTTCTAACATGAGAATGACTACTGGAGAACCTATCGCACTAGAAATTCAATTTGACCTAACGGTTGGATTGCTTCCAGGAGAGAAGTTGGGTTCGTGTATAACCCGTAAAAATGGTCGTGTTTAGCCTTAATTGAGCACCACTAGTGATAGTCTCATACTCATTCTCTAACCTGAAAATTTTTCATTCCTACATTTGACTAGAGATAGTTTACATCGGTGAACTTTATCTCCCATTAGGATGTCATCTTAAACAGGTAGTAATTAGGATCTGCCTTAGCAAACCTAGAGTGCTTGCATCCCACATACGTGTTTCAAAATGATAACATGTTCTCATAAGACATGATTAAATATCTTCATGATCTTAAATGCTAAATGATTATCATGTTTTGCATGATGGTTGCATTTATTCCTTATATGCATTTTACATGATTTGCTTGTAATGTTTGCACCCACACTATGCTCTTTTGACACATTAGGAATTAGGTATGCCTATCACTATGAACCCTTAGAAGTCATAGAGTCATACACTAGTGTCAAAACCTATAAGTTAGAGTAGTCGCGAAGTTGTCCTAATTCCCCAGTCATCACTTCGCCTTCTTCCAAGTAATACACCCGTTTGTCATGGGAAGGTTAGATACAAACCTAGTAGAACTCGGAGTAGGATTGACAACTTAAATATTTCGTCTGAAATATTCAAGTAAGTTTAACTTGCGATCGCAATTGTTAAATGTCATATCCGAAACATCATACTCAAGCCTTTTAACAACATATGTTAAAACGCTCATCCCAAAGCTAAAAGCTAACATCAACCCTCGGGTGACAAAGGACTCACGAGTTACTATTTAAGTGATTAGTAGTTCCTTTCATCCTCGTGTGATTATACACGTCTTAAGATCCCAAACCATGCTGCGAATCAGCACCATAGGCTTAGCTTTACGTCTTTCAAAACCCCATGAAACACTCGTGTGCGAAGCACATCAAAATCTGTAAATCAACCAAACCTCTCAACCGAGAATCCCCTAACCATCTTCGCCTAGGTCTAGGAATAATGGAACATTTTCCATAAATCTTATGACTATTTAAATATTTCACTGAAAATATTAAAGTCATCCCTTGTACCCCTCTTATGACTATTTAAATATTTCACTGGAAATATTAAGTCATCTTTCACATTGCTCTAATGACTACCTATGTATTTCCTCGGAAATATAAAAGTCATCTCTTCTCGTCCAGTACCGTTCAAAGAATTTATTAGGTATTGTTGATGCAAATAATGTTCTAAAAACGTTATTTATATCTTTTGATTACTTCATGTTTTGAGGATGACAAAATGTGAAATTACGATACGGTAAAATCAACGTAAACAAGTCTTTAATCGGAAGATCCCGTTTCTACGCAAATCACTCTTGAACAAAGTTACAACTTGAACTAGTGATCAAAGAAGTGAATTTATGTTTTAAAAATTCACATTTTAAATGGGACAAAACATTTTTTCAAAAATACACATGACAAATTATTTTTGAATTATTAAGAAATGTTTTAATGGAAAAATTAGTTTGAAAATCACAACAGCTATTTTCCACCCCAAAATCAGCTCCAACCTTCCCCAAATAAGTTTTCACCAGAAAAGACAAAATTTGGAGCGTCCTAGTCTACGACGGCTCCACGGTTCCATTAAATTTAATGGAGCCGTGGGGTATTTAACGGAGCCGTCCGTACAAAATTTTTTGTAACGTTCAGATTTTCTTTGCCTATAAATACCAACCCCGTTCACAGTTTTTAGGCATCCTTACACACACAAAACTTTCTGAGTTGAATACTCTCTTCACACTTTCTTTCTTAGATCATTTAGGTTAGTTTTTCTTTTGTTCAAGAGTGATCCAATCATCCTTCTAGTGATCCTCTTCATTCCTCTTCACTTGCAAGAGAAGAACACAAGTATCCAAGTTGATACAAGGTGTTATCATTCCTCTTCATTATCAAGAGAAGAACACAAGTGTCCAAGTTGATACAAGGTGTTATCATTCCTCTTCATTAGCAAGAGAAGAACTCAAGGTATTCAAGAAGATACAAGAGTTGTAGTTGTTAGGTTTTGTAACACTTGTTACATCCTTGATTGTATCTTAGCATACATCAAGATTATCTTTCTTTTGTGAGAGTGTGAGTGAAGATCATTGTGATCTTAAGAGATAGTGAAGATCTCTTAAAGCCATCGGGCTTGTGTGTGAGTGATCAAAGGATCTAGAGTAGTTAGATTAAGTAGAGTGAAGTGAGAGTTGATCTTTGTGATCGTGTTGAGATCGTGGTGATCTCTTGTAGCCATTAGGGCTTGTGTGATTGGTCACGTGGACCTTGGTAGATTGGTGCTAGCTAAGATTAGCACTCAACATTTAGCTTAGTGTCGGTAATAGGATGATAACGCTCATTTTGTACATGTTTTTATAGCGTTATTTGTGTGTTTTTATGTGAAATATAGTTATGTTTATGATAGTTTTATGCTTAAAAGTTGTTGAAGATGTGTTTAAGTCTAGGTACAAGGAAATATCAAGAAGACGGAGAAAAGCTATGAAATTCAAGTAAATATCGAATAAAAGTTCGTCACCGAATACATTTATGCATGATATGATCATTTCCGGTTGTACGTAAGAGGATGAAAGGATTAAGTCATGATTAGGAGCCAAAAAGTATGTTAAAAGTTGGAGCTTTATGCTAGCTTGAAGCCAAATTATGTGAAGAAAGTTGGGTCCAAACCCAAGGTTTAGTTTCCAAACCCAAGGTTTAAGAAAGGGATCTCATGCCTGAGGTTTAGAATCCATGCCTGAGGTTTAGCCGTCGCCCATGCCCAAGGTTTACATTTCAAACCTTAGGTTTACAGAAAATCTGAAATGAAGAGTTGCATTAACTCTCCACTTTAAGCACCATTAAGGATTATGGCCGATCATTTGCTTCCTAATTATGATTATTGATGTAATATTTCAGTTTTAGGGGTGTCTTACAAGCTTAAATAAGACCCCTAATCACCCTTTTTAGAAGACACTCACAATCAAACCTTACACCATAAGGATTTGATTATACTACTTTCTAACCCAAAAGAGCTCAAAAATCTCTGCCATTCTAAAGGAAGATAACTAGTAGAAGAGGTGGAAGATTCCCTTGTTCGATTGGAGGCCTCAAAGAGTGCTATAACTCTTTCATTACTCATTGTAATCTTACTATTGGGTAATTTTCTTTATTATTAATCATGTTGAATTTGTTGAAGTTGAATACAATGTTATGTTTTATTATGAAACTTGTTATGGAATGATTCGTGATACTTGTTTGGGAACGTTGTGACTAGTTGTATGAATGTTGGACGTTTAGTTGGTTGGAAAAAGTGATTAATTCTATGGGTTTGTTTAAATAAATTTGTGTCCTAAAACTTGTTGGTTAAATATTGTTGGATTTAAACGATGAAAAGATTGGTATTTGATAAGTGACGAATGTCAAATATACAAGTTTTTAAACGGATTCGAAAATATTTAATCACGAGATTGGGTTGAAAAAACTCGTAAGAACCAATTTAACTAATCAACTTTTTCATGCATTTGATCACAAAAGAGCTAGCATAGTGGGATGAGATTTGGCCGAAAGGACTCACCCGTGAAACTAGTAGAAACATGGATTTTCTTGATATGACCCGTTGACTAGAAGTCCTTGTAGAATTTGATATGTGCCTTCTAAGTTTCACCCAAACATGTTCTACATCCTATCACGATTAGTCATGGTTCCTAAACAAGTATGCTTTTATTTAATTGTTTGTTTGATTGAGTTGAATTGAAACCATTGTTTGTTTAAGTCGTTTCTAGTGCTTTTGATCGTGACAATCTTAAGTGCTATACTATTAATGTTACTAAAATCACAACTAAGTAGTTCCTTGGGACGAACCTTATTTACCATCAACAATACTACAATTGAATGAGTATACTTGCTCGTGTGTGTTTCTTTGAAAAGATAATGGTGATAAGAATAAAAAAATTTAAAATTTGAAGTGAAATTTGGAGATAATAAATAAAATAAAATCCTCTATTATGAAACGCATCATAGGATAAGCGACGTGTACGGTTTTCTCCGCCTGAAGGGAGGTTGTTGACATAGTGCTTGAAACTCTCGAGTGTGGTACTCGGGGAGTGGAGTAGGGCGAAGAAGAGCTTCGTAGCCGAACAACTATAAATCCTTTGTCTCGGTTTGATCTTTCCAACTCTACTCTTTACTTTCATTATTTTGTATTTGTTAGTTTAGTGTGTAGTTCATATTGGTGTTGATTGATTACACATAGAGTTCGAATCAAAGTTTACAATAGCCAACTTTTAAAACAAGATTTTAAAAGAATTTTAAACCGGTAAACTATTCAACCCCCCTTCTAGTTTCCCACAATTGGTATCAGAAGCCACGTCAGTCAAGATTTTAAAGTATATTGTATTTTAAAACTTGAATCGATCAATGGATTCCGACAAATATCTAGAAGGGCAATCTATGCAAAGACCACCACTTTTCGAAACCGATTGTTTTATTTATTGGAAAACAAGATTCGAAACGTATGTGAAGTCAAAAGACATTGATCTTTGGCATGTTATTACCGAGGGTGACTTTCAACCTATTCAAATGAATCCGGAAACTAAAAAGGATGAAATAGTTTCTTATGATAAACAAAGTGATGAACTTAAAAGGAAATTAGCCAAAAATAATGAGGCTAAAATGATGATTTATAATGCTTTGCCCAAAAAGGAATTTGAAAGAATTTTCATGTGTAAAACGGCAAAAGATATTTGGAAAACTTTGTTAGTCACTCACCAAGGTAATAACCAAGTCAAAGAGAACAAGATAGATCTTCTTGTTCAACAATATGAACAATTTTCCATTTCGGAAGATGAGTCAATAGATAATGCTTTTGCTAGATTTAATACTATTATCACTAGTCTTAAAGCTCTTGATGAAGGTTAATCTAGCAAGAATTATGTTAGGAAGTTTCTTAGGGCTCTACATCCTAAATGGAGAGCAAAGGTCACCGCCATAGAAGAGTCAAAGGACTTGGCGACTTTGTCACTCGATGAACTTATAGGAAACTTGAAAGTTCACGAGATGATAATCAAGAAGGACTCCGACATAGTCAAAGGCAAAAGCGAGAGAGTTAGGTCTCTAGCATTGAAAGCCAAGAAGGAGTCTAGTGATAAGGAATGCTCAAGTTCCGATAGTGAAGATGAGGAATATGCATTAGCGGTTAGGGACTTTAAAAAGTTCTTTAGGAGAAGAGGTAGGTTCGTTAGGCAACCTCGTGATGAGAAGAAGACATCACAAAAGAACCATGTTGAAAAGAAAGGGACAAGTGATAGGAAGTGCTTTAGGTGCGGAGATCCTAATCACCTCATAGGAGAGTGTCCCAAACCACCGAAATTCAATAACCAACGAGCTCTCATAGGAGGCTCCTGGAGTGATAGCGGTGATGATGAAGAAAAGAAGCCCAAGGATGAAATATGTCTAATGGCTCATACTTCAAATGAGGTACGTTACGACTACCCTGATTTTATAGATGATAACTCGTCAATAGATGACAACATACTAAATGACGAACATAATAATCTATGCAAAATTGTTTCAAAAATGCTAAGTAGAAACAAATCACTAAAATCAAAATTGCATGAACTTGAAGTAGAAATTTTAGGACTAAAGGAACAAGTCAAAGGACTTGAAACATATAAAGAATTAGACATAGATTGTGAGTCATGCATAAATCTTCAAGCAGAAAATGAGAAACTCAAGGAAAATGCAATTAGAATCACTAGGTTCAAAAAGGAAACAGAAAATGCTTCGACAGATAAAACAAATCAAGTAAAATCTGTCAAACCCACGAATTCTGTCAAATCCCCAGACGGCACCACTAAAGGTACCAACGGTACCATTAAACCTAACGGAACCGTGGTACCGTCTAACACTGGAGACAGAACTGAGTCGAATCTCAAAAACAAATCAAGTCCTAAACCAACTCACATAGTTGTTAATGGCACAAAGGTCTCAATTGCTAGTATAGAGGAAGTTAAGAGATTTTACAAACCCATGTCAAAACCCAAACCTGGGTTTGTAAAACCTAACACAAGGCCTAAGACTCCTCCACCTAGAAAAACAAACACTCCCAAACCTCGGTCAAGAACTCCTCTACCGAGACGTAACTCTAGAAGACAAAGTTTTCCAAGTAACTATCCCGTAACTTGGAATGACTGTCAACTGCAAAGTTACTTGCCATGGGAAATTTGTCCTCCATTCCAACATCCTAACCACATGCAAGAAATGCATGGGATGTTTAATGCTAACCACTTTGGACCCATGAGATATTAGGGACCAAATGTTTGAATGTGTGTCTTTTGCAATAGATATGCTTGGGAATTGACTTGGAGCCTGACGAATGGGTCAAGGATAGTGGATGCACTAACCATATGACGGGTAACCGAAGTTTATTCTCATCATACAAGGCATACAACGGAGGTAATGTCACTTTCGGTAGCAAACTTAAGGGCAACATTATAGGCAAAGGTACGATCACTCAAAACTCCCTCACTATTAGAAATGTTGAGCATGTAGATAACTTAGGATTTAATTTGCTTAGCATTAGTCAAATGGTAGATAATAAGTGTAGAGTTATATTCTCTGAAGAGGGAAGTGAGATAATTAAGGATGGTAAAACCATAGGCAAAGGAGTTAGGAAAAATGGCTTATTTGTTATGAAAATAGGAAATAAGCCTCAGGATAGGATATGCTTAGCAACCATAGATGATAATTCAACTCTATGGCATAGGAGGTTAGGTCACGCCAATATGCGTTTGATACAATCATTGGCATCTAAGGAATTAGTTAGAAACCTACCTAAGATTAAGTTCGACAAACACTTTTGTGACGCTTGTAAAGTTGGAAAACAAGCTCATTCAAGTCACAAAGCTAAGAATATGGTCTCGACCTCTAGATGCCTAGAACTCCTTCACATGGACTTATTCGGTCCATCCGCCGTACGGAGCTACGGAGGAAATTACTACACCTTAGTAATAGTTGATGACTATTCTCGGTATACTTGGACTAGATTTCTTAAGAATAAGACTCAAGCTTTTGAGGAATTTGAAATCTTTAGTAGGAAAGTCCAAAACCAACTAGGATGTACAATAGTCTCTATTAGGACGGATCATGGTCGGGAATTTGATAATGAAGTGCAATTTGGAGTATATTGTGATGCTAATGGTATTACTCACAATTTCTCGGCTCTACGCACTCCACAATCAAATGGGGTAGTAGAGCGGAAAAATCGTACTCTACAAGAGATGAGTAGAACGATGTTGAATGATCAATCAATTTCGCAAAAGTTTTGGTGTAATGCGGTGGACACCTCAACTTATATTCTTAATAGGATTCTAATTAGATCTATCCTAGGAAAAACCCCATATGAAATCATGAAAGGTAGAAAACCTACTCTTGATTACTTTAGAGTGTTTGGAAGCAAGTGCTTCATACTAAACACTAAAGATTACCTCACCAAGTTTGACCCAAAGTCTTACGAAGGTATCTTTCTAGGTTACTCCCAAAATAGTAAAGCCTATGTTGTCCTAAATAGAGAAACCATGAAAGTCGAAGAATCACTCAACGTAACATTCGATGAAAGTCCTCCACAAACTAATACATCACCCTTGGTGGATGATGACTTAGATGAGGATGAAGCCATTAGGGTCAATGGAAAGAAAACCTTAGAAGATGACATTGAGTATGAAATAGTTGAAGTTGACGAAATTGTCAACATTAAGGAATCCAAAAACCATCCTATTGAAAATGTCATAGGTAATTTAAACCAAAGAACCCTTAGGTCACAAACACAAAACAAAAGTAATTTATTTTGTTTCATATCAACCGTAGAACCTAAGAATGTAGGTGAAGCGATTAAGGATGAAAGTTGGATACTTGCCATGCAAGAAGAACTTAATCAATTCACCGCAAACCAAGTTTGGGATTTAGTACCTCTTCCTAAGAATCAAACAATCATAGGAACTAAGTGGGTGTTTAGGAATAAACTCGACGAAAATGGCGTCGTAGTTAGGAATAAGGCAAGGTTGGTAGCACAAGGCTATAACCAACAAGAGGGAATAGATTATGATGAAACCTATGCACCCGTAGCTAGATTAGAATCAATTAGAATACTCCTTGCCTATGCTTGTGCCTTAGACTTTAAACTATACCAAATGGACGTGAAGAGTGCGTTCCTTAATGGTTATATCAACGAGGAGGTGTATGTTGCACAACCTCCGGGATTCGTTGATTTCGAATATCCGAATCATGTTTACAAGCTCAAGAAAGCACTCTATGGTCTTAAACAAGCTCCTAAAGCTTGGTATGATAGACTGAAAGCTTTCTTGATTGAACATGAATATACCATGGAAAAGGTTGATAACACACTCTTCACAAAGAAAAGAGATTCACATCTCATCATTGTTCAAATATATGTCGACGACATTATATTCGGATCAACTTGTTCAGAGATGTGCGATGATTTCTCTAAGATCATGCATGACGAGTTTGAGATGAGCATGATGGGTGAATTGAACTTCTTCCTTGGTTTACAAATCAAACAAATGGAAGATGGTATCTTCTTTAATCAAGCTAAATATAGTAAAGAAATGCTTAAGAAGTTTAGTTTAGAAGAGTCTAAGCCCATGAAAACCCCCATGTCCACGGAAATAAAACTCACGAAAGATGAAGAAGGTGAGACCGTGGATAGCACTAAGTATAGAGGTATGATAGGAAGTTTACTATACCTCACGGCAAGTCGGCCCGACATCATGTTTAGTGTCTGCCTTTGTGCTCGCTTCCAAGAGGATCCCAAAACCTCTCACCTTGAAGCGGTTAAGCGTATCTTCCGATACATTAAAGGCACTATACACTTGGGATTATTCTATCCCAAGGGGACCGGTGTAGAAACTGTTATCTATGCCGACTTTGATCATGCGGGAGATTATGTGGATCGAAAGAGTACGAGTGGCGTTTGTACCTTCATGGGTTGTTGCTTAACTTCTTGGTTCTCCAAGAAACAAACGGCTCTTGCTATCTCCACAACCGAAGCTGAGTACATAAGCGCCGGAAAGGCATGTCAACAAGCACTATGGATGAAACAAGCCCTTATAGACTATGACATTCATTTAGATGATGTTCCCATTATGTGTGATAATAAAGGTGCTATTGACTTAAGCAAGAACCCCGTTCAACACTCCCGTACTAAACATATCAAAATTCGCCACCACTTCCTTCGTGATAATGTCTAGAAAGGAAATATTTCTATTGAGAAAGTTCCTTCTCAGGACAATATCACTGACATCCTTACCAAACCTCTCAAACGAGAATCCTTTAACTAGCTTCGTCTAGGTCTAGGAATGATGGAACATGTTTCATAAACCTCATGACTCTTGAAGTCATCTCGTGTGTCTCGTTAAGTCTAGTTTAGGTTCCCTAGTCAAAGGAATTTATTAGGTATAAATTCCTTCCTCGTGTCATAGAGTCTCTCTAAAACAGCGAGACTTATTCGTCAAACATCAAAATGGGACAGAAAACCATCCCTGCAGATACACGGCTCCACTAAATGTGGCACGACACCGTTAAATTTAACGGTACCGTGGAACCGTGCATCTGGAACATTCCGTATTTCAGTTCCTCTTTTTCACACCACTCATTCCAAACCCTCATAACCTCAGTAACTGCTGTCATAACTTAACCTCACACCCAACACTTAATTACACCCCTTCAAGATCATATTCAAGACATTGAGTTTCAAGATCCTCAATCTTTCTCACCCTTTTTCAACAAAAATTGTAAGTCATCTTACTCCAATTTTTTTTTAATTTTGGGTCTAGGGTTTATGCATTGATGAAAATTGAATTGGGGTTTTTCAATTTTTTTTCTAGAAAATTTTCAATTAGAAGTCATCAACACCAAAACATTTCAAAATCTTTGGTACCAAAACATTGAGGTTACCAAAACACCCTAATTCCATCATTTTCAAAATCTCACGAAACTAGGACCATGAAATTGTTCTTTTCATGCATTGTTGATGCAAACTAAAAACACTTTCTCATGCATACAAGATCTCACAAATCATGATCGAACTACATAATCAATATGTAGTCTTCGACTTCTTTGCTTGAGCAAAAGTAAAATTAGGAGTGTTTGGGTAATCTCATTATTTTCTTTTGAGTCGAGATTGTCGCACCTCCACATAGTTTGCATATAGGTACACACTAGGCATGTGCACATAATGCAACTATTCTTAATACTAATTTTTCCTAAAAACACTTTTATAGGAAACAAAAATGTCTCATGAATATGATTTTGATCATCTCCTAACCGACACCTACACACCCCAAATATCACAAGAACCCACAACTCCCGGTAACCACATTCGTGCCTATGTCAATCTTGAAACCCGTCGGTTTCATGAAGGTCGTGTCGTTGATCCATCCCTTGTTTACCATTGGGACATCAACACTTCTTTTAGCGCTATAGGATTCGATTGCTTACTCCACATAAACAAGCACATTTGTCCTCGATTTATGTTGGAATTCTTCCGACAAGTTGAACTCGTACGTAACGAGGATCAATCATTGTCTCTTTGGTTTTGGGTCAGAAATTTTAAATTTGTCCTAACCCTTGAGCAATTTGATCAAATCCTTCAAATCCCCAATCATGGGCAATGTGCCTATACTGAGGATTGGTGTCTTGAGTCACTCTTCAACTATCGTGAAGAGAATAGTCCATATAGTTCCTACATACCCTCTCCCACCGAACTAACCAAAATCATCCGTACTCATACGTACTCCTCTTGCCCTAATCCAATGAAAATTTGTTTCGAAGAGGTTCGTCATGAACTACTTTCTTGGGCAGTCATCCTGCGAGAAAATGTTCTAAGTCTCACAGGAAATCGTGAGCAACTCCCGGCGTGTTGTGCTCATATGATTTACTGTCTCCTAACCCAACAACCATACAACCTCGCTTACTTCTTCGCTAAGCGAATTGTCCATCTCAAGGGTAACAAGAATAAATTGATACCCTATGGGATGTTCCTAACCCGTCTCTATCACCATTTCATGAACCTAAACCCTTACCTTAACGGTCCTCAATACTCACTTTACACACCAGTCATGAAACCCATAACCGTGTCATACGTGTCAACCATTCTCATTTCTGAATCCTCCACCCATTATGCACCCTTTGATGATCCAAATCATGAGAATGAGATAAATGCTCAAGATGGGAGTATAACAAGAATGGGAGAAAGCTCAAGTCATTAGTAGTTATGAAGAGATTTATATCTCCTACTAGGGCTTATTCTTAATAGACTATATTAGGAATTAATACTCTAATTATCTTGCATGCTTAGTACTAAATCTATCACCATGCATGAATGATTTTTGTGATATTTGGATGTTAGTTTATCTTGTCCTTTATGCTTGCATGCTTATGATTATCTTGGAAAATTGCTTGATAATCTTTATGTGCTAGATGTAGCATTGTAGGGGACATATTAGGAAAACAAAAACTTAGTGAGTTGAGGCACTATCATTTCCAGGAACTAGTTCCCCTAGAAAACATCCCCCTAGCTGCCCAGAACTTGCCTCAACAGAAATTTTCGTGACAATAGTGTCACGGTACCACTAAATAGGGACGGTACCGTTAAATTTAACGGTATCGTGGGTCATTTAGAGGAACCGTGTCTCTGTTTTACGGATTTTTACTGTTCCTCCTAGAATCCCTACAACCCTAACCTCAAACCTGCAAATTTTGCAACCTCACATACACCCTAAGATTCCCTTACTACACCATAGGACACACCCATCAACTTTAATTCAAATTTTACCCAACTTGCCTATTTAAGGCCTCACCCTTGCAAGCTTATCTTGCACTTCACCTTCAACCTCCCATCACACAAACACCATGTCTTCCACACAAGGTTCCACCTCTCACATCTCCAAGAAACCTATGATAACCGTGAAACCACCCTCAAAACCACTCTTTGTGGATCTTACACAAGATGATGAAGCTATGACACCACCTTCCCAAACCACTCCATACTCACCATCACCACCTTATGCACCCTCTAAAACATCCTCTACCTACACAACATCTTCATCATCCTTCTACACTACATCATCAATGGAGTACACACCATCCCCCTATAACTCCATTGGACAATGCCATGCCAATTTCACCTCCAACAAACCTACCACAATCACCATCTCCTATCATGGCACAACCCAATCAACCACATCCCTTTGATTTACATAGTGCTAATTGCCTATGTTGTCTCCATAACCGTAATCTCATCTACTTCTTAAGAGACGAGATTCATTTCATGTTCTACTTTATAGAACATCTCTTGACACCACCACCACCCCAAATGGGGCCCTAATCTCCACCACCTCCTAACGCACAATAGGTCTTTAGGAGCCCTCTTGGAAATGAAACATGCCTCTAGTCATTAGGGATTTATGCTTATCATTGTCTCTTTTATGTTTCCATGAAGTCATATCCATGTATGACATTTATTTTCTTTTAATGAATGAATGGGCTCTTATGAGGGTTGTTGGCTATTATTTTTAGCTCCTAGCTACTTTTCTTCTTGTGTGGTTGGATATTTGTCATAATGTGCTACTTGTTACATATTATATATGTATCTTCTAACTTTGTTTTGTAGCAAGAACCATTGCTCGATTCCTTTGTGTTCTCCAAATGAGGGGGAGTACACATCAAGGGGAAGCCTTTGTCACCTTTTTGATTAGACAAAAAAGGGGAGAAATGGGAGTAAACTCATTAAAAACTTGTTAACACTAATTTTAACCTAACATGAGTTTATATTTTGTCATCATCAAAAAGGGGGAGATTGTTGATGCAAATAATGTTCTAAAAACGTTATTTATATCTTTCGATTACTTCATGTTTTGAGGATGACAAAATGTGAAATTACGATATGTTAAAATCAACGTAAACAAGTCTTTAATCGGAAGATCCCGTTTCTACGCAAATCACTCTTGAACAAAGTTACAACTTGAACTAGTGATCAAAGAAGTGAATTTATGTTTTAAAAATTCACATTTTAAATGGGACAAAACATTTTTTCAAAAATACACATGACAAATTATTTTTGAATTATTAAGAAATGTTTTAATGGAAAAATTAGTTTGAAAATCACAACAGCTATTTTTCCCCCCAAAATCAGCTCCAACCTTCCCCAAATAAGTTTTCACCAGAAAAGACAAAATTTGGAGCGTCCTAGTCTACGACGGCTCCACGGTTCCGTTAAATTTAATGGAGCCGTGGGGTATTTAACGGAGCCGTCCGTACAAAATTTTCTGTAACGTTCAGATTTTCTTTGCCTATAAATACCAACCCCTTTCACAGTTTTTAGGCATCCTTACACACACAAAACTTTCTGAGTTGAATACTCTCTTCACACTTTCTTTCTTAGATCATTTAGGTTAGTTTTTCTTTTGTTCAAGAGTGATCCAATCATCCTTCAAGTGATCCTCTTCACTTGCAAGAGAAGAACACAAGTATCCAAGTTGATACAAGGTGTTATCATTCCTCTTCATTATCAAGAGAAGAACACAAGTGTCCAAGTTGATACAAGGTGTTATCATTCCTCTTCATTAGCAAGAGAAGAACTCAAGGTATTCAAGAAGATACAAGAGTTGTAGTTGTTAGGTTTTGTAACACTTGTTACATCCTTGATTGTATCTTAGCATACATCAAGATTATCTTTCTTTTGTGAGAGTGTGAGTGAAGATCATTGTGATCTTAAGAGATAGTGAAGATCTCTTAAAGCCATCGGGCTTGTGTGTGAGTGATCAAAGGATCTAGAGTAGTTAGATTAAGTAGAGTGAAGTGAGAGTTGATCTTTGTGATCGTGTTGAGATCGTGGTGATCTCTTGTAGCCATTAGGGCTTGTGTGATTGGTCACGTGGACCTTGGTAGATTGGTGCTAGCTAAGATTAGCACTCGACATTTAGCTTAGTGTCGGTAATAGGATAAGCGACGTGTACGGTTTTCTCCGCCTGAAGGGAGGTTGTTGACATAGTGCTTGAAACTCTCGAGTGTGGTACTCGGGGAGTGGAGTAGGGCGAAGAAGAGCTTCGTAGCTGAACCACTATAAATCCTTTGTCTCGGTTTGATCTTTCCAACTCTACTCTTTACTTTCATTATTTTGTATTTGTTAGTTTAGTGTGTAGTTCATAATGGTGTTGATTGATTACACATAGAGTTCGAATCAAAGTTTCCAATAGCCAACTTTTAAAACAAGATTTTAAAAGAATTTTAAACCGGTAAACTATTCAACCCCCCTTCTAGTTTCCCACAGGTATAAATTTTTTCCTCGTGTTGAAGAGTCTCACTAAATCAGCGAGATTTATTCGTGAAATCCTCTTAAATTCTAATGACAACTTAAATATTTCATCCGAAATATTTAAAGTATATTTAATTTGCGAAATGCAATTAAATGTCATTTCTCGCTCTCGATCAACGTTCACCTAATCCCGCTGGATTCATTCATAAAGGAATTTATTCGGTATAAATTCTTTTAATCAAAGGTCCAGAAAAATCACAACATATGTGAAATTTCTTTGTCAGAAATCTAATTCTGGGTCAAAACTGACCTCAGCAGGTCACGGTACTCTTAAATAGGGGACAGTACCGCTAAATTTAACGGTACCGTCGGACCGTTGTCTGCTGAGATAGTTTATTCTCACTGTTTCAAAAACACTATCGAAACCCACTCGATGTAGTCTTGAACCAGAACCGTATCCTATCAGAACAGATTGTATCTATATTCTGATTCCTAAGCCCTCTTCCCTTTCACTTCCGCATGGTACTAAACACTACCAATGCTTCCGTATCCCACTCATCTTCCACACACTTCAAACGAAGAACCATTAGGATACGTTGAGATAACCCTCCTTCATCAACATAGATAATCCTATAACCTTATCACCTACCTCACAACCCTGAAGATTTTATCTTCTTAACCCTTAGGATATCTCCATGTAATCACATGCCTCATCATATAAATATTCTTTGAATATTCAAAATGACTTAGAAGAGCTACGTGACTTCAAAGGTGAAGTTTATCGTATGCTATCCACCACTTGTCATGACGTTACTAAGCTCATCGTTTCCGTCAACGTTTGTTTTTCCTCTTTATATTTTGCATCTTGTCCGGATGGTCATAGATTAAGGGGGAGCAAAAACACACTCATATAGCCTTTCACCAAACACTCTCAAGAACACATTAATGTGGTTCTTATTCCCTAGGAAACTTCCCTTTAGCTGCCCAGAACTAGGCTGCACAGGAAAATTCGTGACTTCCAGGTCATGGTACTGTTAAATAGGACACGGTACAATTAAATTTAATGGTACCGTGTGGTATTTAGTGGTACTGTGCCTATGTTTGACGAATTCTCACTGTTCCCTCCTAATCCTTGCATCCCTAACCTCAAACCTGCAAAATTTTGCAAACTCACACACACCCTAAGATTTCCTCACTACACCATAGGACACCATCACCAACTTTAGTTTGAATCCCACAACCCTTGCCTATATAAGGCCTCACTATTGCAAGCTTATCTTGCATCTCATCTTTAAACCTCACATTAACATCTTTCATCATCACACTCAACCCTTATAGCTACACTTCACTCTTGACAGTGATAGTTAGTCTAAGAACCTTCAACCCATAGATCATCACACTCAAACCTTACAACTACTCCTCACTTTGGATAAGTGATAGTTAGTTAAACAACCTCCAACCCTCACAATCACACAAAA
Source organism: Artemisia tridentata subsp. tridentata (assembly GCA_021014915.2). NCBI lineage: Eukaryota > Viridiplantae > Streptophyta > Magnoliopsida > Asterales > Asteraceae > Artemisia > Artemisia tridentata. The sequence continues at coordinate 309,782,806 of CP139503.1, read as the reverse complement.
CCTTTCATGCACCAAATTATCTCTAACACACAACTAGGATCATCCAACCTAGAAACCTAGAACTTCGTTACCTTAACCCCGTTAGAGATATCCACCAACAATCCTGTTAGGATCACATGCACCTTTTCTTTTTCCCTTTTGAAATATATCATGCATTTCATTGTCAGTGCAAACGATATATTAACCTAAACCATCCTTTCCCACCTTTCCTCAAAGGGCAAAACCAACATCTCCAACCACATCATCATCATCCAACCACATCATCATCATCCTTTCCCACCTTTCCTCAAAGGGCAAAACCTACATCTCCAACCACATCATCATCATCCTCCACTTTTAGGATTTCTACACCCTTACCTTCACCAAGTCCACCACAACCTTTAGCTATTACACAAACCCTATCACCATCAAACCTCTCTGGACTTGGCACCAACACATCATCCTTATCACCATCACCATCACCACAACCTTTATCTCTCACACTAACCTTGTCACCTACATCACCTTTTGAACTTGGCACTAACACATCATCCTTATCACTATCACCATCACCACAACCACTAATGGGTCATCCCATTATTTATCCCCTACAACCACATAACCCAAGTTGTCCTTGTTGTCACCACAACCAACACTCTCCTACCTTATGGAATCATTTAGGTATAACCTCTATCGAGTCTACTTTATGGCACGACTTGTCATAATAGTAATCATTTAGAGTATGTCTTATCAACAAACTATCCTTAACATCAATCATCTTAGGTAGATGATTATGTTGTTCAAAAGGTTTGTTAGAACTTTCCTTCCTAATGACAACTTGGAATAAGTCATTTAGTGCGTCAGTCAATGAACGAATCTCGTTCTTGATTAGTGTGATTGAGTGAACAATTACACCTTAGGTTTTCGGTCGGGTTGTGACACTTATGTGTTAACATAGTTTAACCCATGCATGTCTTTCTATGTGTATTCTATCCCTATAATGTTGCTCCTATACTGTTATATATTATGTTGCACGAAGCTAACCCTTGATGTAGGAAAAGCCTTTGTAAGAATTTGATCCATGGATCCGCTAGATACTAAGGTAAATAAACAAGGGGTTTAAGTCACCATAGGGGATCATTGAGCTTGGGGGAGCTCGGGAGTATTTGAATACATAGCATGGAGTCGTCTTCACAAGTGTGGACAGAAGGCTTCACTAGGATGATGCAAACTCGCCTTTCTGGGGAGAAAAGGATAGTAGTGTAGTAAGGGGGAGTAGGAAGTAAATCCAAGGAAGCGCTCGAGGCAACTACCTTTTTGATTCGACAAAAGGGGGAGAAGGAAGTGTAAACAGGTAACTTTTACATTTTACTATGTCTTACGGTTTACATATTTGTCATCATCAAAAAGGGGGAGATTATTTGTGCAAATATTACGATATTTAAACTAAACGGTTTCTTCGGTTTTAATAATGACAAACATGTAACTTGTAATACATAACGTAAAATGTGCAAGTTACTTGTAAACACAAATCATTAATGCATACTTACATCAACACCTCCCGACGTCTCAAGTATGCTTCAACGAAGTCGTAGATTTCCATCCCGACATAAATCACTCAAGGTATGGACAAACAAATCTACTACTTGACAAATGATCAAAGGATTTTATTTTTCTAAACTTCACATTTTTAAAGTGACAAAAAAAATTTCAAAAATATATTTCACAAATTACTTTTGAATTAAAAAGAAATGTTTTATTTTGAAAAATATGTTTGAAAATCCCAACAGTCAAATTTCCCCCCAAAACAGCTCCTAACATCCCCAAATAAACCTTCCCCACTAAAGACAAACGAAGGAGCGTCCACGGTTCCTTTAAATAGGGACGGCTCCACTAAATTTAGTGGAACCGTCGGGTATTTAGTGGAGCCGTGGGTCTGTAACGGTCAGATTTTCCCTTGCCTATAAATAGTGGACCATTCCACACTTTCAACTTGATTTTTCCAGTCCTTTTTCTCTGGTCTAATCCCTCCTCACACAGATGACTTTCTTTGATCATTTGGAGAGTCTTAGTTTGTTTAAGAGTGATCCAATCATCCATTCAAGTGATCCTCTTCATTCCTCTTGATTAGCAAGAGAAGAACACAAAGTATCTAAGTAGATACAAAGTGTTGTCATCCCTATTGATTAGCAAGAGAAGAACACAAAGTATCCATGATGATACAAAGTGTTATCATTCCTCTTCATTTGCAAGAGAAGAACTCAAGGTATCCAAGAAGATACAAGAGTTGTAGTTGTTAGGTCTTGTAACATTTGTTACACTCTTGATTGTATCATAGCATACATCAAGATTATTTTTCTTTTGTCAGAGAGTGAGTCAAGATCATTGTGATCTTAAGAGATAGTGAAGATCTCTTGAAGCCATTGGGCTTGTGTGTACTGATCAAGTGGATCAAGGGTAGATCGGGTAGATCGTGGTAGATTGGTGCTAGCTAAGATTAGCACTCGACATCTAGCTTAGTGTCGGAAATAGGATAAGCGACGTGTAAGGTGTAGATCGGGTAGATCGTGGTAGATTGGTGCTACCTAAGATTAGCACTCGAAATCTAGCTTAGTGTCGGAAAACAAGTTAAGCGACGTATACGGTTTTCTCCGCCTGAAGGGAGTTTGTTGATTAGTGAAGTAACCCTCGAGTTGGGTACTCGGGGAGTGGAGTAGGGCGAAGAGGAGCTTCGTGACCGAACCACTATAAATCACCGTGTCCGGTTTGCGCCTTCTTACTTATCTCTTTACTTTTATTTTATTCTTTATCGCTTTGTGTTTATATTTGCATTGTATTTATGCTTGTGTGGCTAGTTGCTTATCTTATGTATGTTTTATGGTTGATTGTGCTTGTGTTGTAGTTTAATTTATTCATCCTTACATGATATATGATCATTGTTGACACTTTTCATATTACGTCACATTTGATCGGGTAATTGATACGAAAAGTTTTAAGTTTTTAAATGGAAACGTATTCACCCCCCCCCCCCGCTCTACGGTTTCCACAGAAACCTAGATACACAAGCTTTGGCATAATTACTTTAACTATACACATCGACTATTCGTCAACATTGTTTCAACATCTAACACGGACTGAATCTCGGGACGAGATTCCATTTAAGGGGATGAGACCGTAACCACCGGTAAATTTCCACTTGTATTAATATTCTAACGAAAGAATACTTATCCATTTTCTACGTCTATTTTTTTTATAGATTAAACGTTATCAGTTTATCTTATCACAACAACTAATGTGGCGTAACTCACATTCTCAATAAACGTATTCACCAACACCAACATGTCTTAAGTACGTTTCAAATAAACATTCTTTACATGTCAATTATAAAAGATTGCAACTCTTATTTACCTATTATTTATTTATTATCATTAATTAAATAAATAAACGCTTCTACACGATTTTCATGCAATGTACCCTGTATTCCTAATATATAAATATCTAGTTACTATTCATAAATATCTATTTACTATTCATCAAAATATTTAGTTACTATTTATAAATATCTATTTACTATTCATCGAAATATATATTTACTATTTATCAAAATATCTAGTTACTATTCATAAATATCTACTCCCTCCGTCCCATTTTAGTTGTCACGGGCCCACAAAATACACATATTAAGAAATCTTTGTTTGTATGTTGTAAAATGACAATAATATCCTCAAGTTATTATTTCAAATCTTTGATTGTGTTTTGTCTTTTATGGGCAAAACTGGAAATTGCTTAAAATGGACAACTAATTTGGGACAACAAAGAGTGCAAAAATGGACAACTAAAATGGGACGGAGGGGGTATTTACTATTCATCAAAATATCTATTTACTATTTATCAAAATATCTAGTTATTATTCATAAATATATATTTACTATTAATCAAAATATCTATTTACTATTAATCGAAATATCTAATTACTATTCATCAAAATATCTAGATATTTTCAGAAATTTTATCTATAAATAGAAATAAAACTAGTTCATTATCACAGAAAAACACACATTCTCTCTGGTTCCCCCCCTAAAAGTCGGCCAGAAGAAGAAAAGAAGAAAGAAAGGTGCGGGTTTTGCTTATTTAGTGTTCTACGGATCGTCTTCCTCCTCCTCCTCCTTGGCGTTGCCCCCTTCAACCCTCCATACATCCTCCATACTTGATTTTCTAGCTCCGTGTTATACACATAAGTTGATGGCATAAGAATTCTCTACGTAAAAATTAAGTTTATTTTGTGTTTCTGCGGTTAGATTAAGAGCTACAAAATGGTGGATAGGAGCTGTGGATCTCGGGGAAATTTTTGAAGCATTTGCAATGGTAGATCGGTAAATTCTAAGGAAGGATTTTTAATATGGGAGCGATTAGGATAGTTTTTGGGTTAATTTGAAGTGATTTAGAGGTTTCATAGTTTAGAAGATAAATTATTGAATTTAGATACGGGAACACTGCCCAATTTGCTAGAATCATTTATCAGTTATTATCAGGTTAGTTCATGCCCCATATATTTAATTATTTTGTACTATCTTTGGGGGAGATACATGCTCGACTAATTGCTTTTACTTTCACAAGTACTCTAAACTTTTACATATTACTGTGAGTTTCATAGCCCCTACTTTTATACGTTTTGAATTACTTTTGGGGGAGATACATGCTCAACTATTTTCATTTACTTTCACAAGTACTCTAAACTTTTACGGATTACTGTGAGTCATAGCCCATACTCTTTTAATACTAGTTTTAAACTCTTTGGGGGAGATACATGCTCAACTACTTGCTTTTACTTTCACAAATACTCTAAACTTTTACATATTACTGTGAGTCATAGCCCCACTTTTACTCGTTTAATTACTTTATAAACTCTTTGGGGGAGATACATGCTCAAATACTTGCTTTGACTTCCACAAGTACTTAAAACATTTATACTCTTATGCTACGCTATACTTTTGATACTTTTGGACATGAAGTGTAGTTACGATATGTGCCTTAATGTGTTACACTTATTCTTATAAACTTTATTCTTTAGAACCTGTTTAACTCCTGGATGGAGCCGTTGGAGAGGTATTGATAGTACTATCGGGCTGACGCCCCCACCCTTGGTCCCAGATTCATGGCCTTGGGTGAATATAATCCAGTATTCTTGTGTAAACCTACGTAAACTTGTCATGAGGTTCAGTTGGTTGTTATTCATTACATTAAGTACTCACATATATCGTATACACATATGTCCTACTCATGATATACTTTAGCAGTGGGTTGTAAACACACAGGTTACAAGTTTTGTATGGGCGGGACTTGGAACTGAGTGGATTTATAATACCTTTGTTGTGGGAACATTATTTAAAGGCTTTACAACTTAACTAAACTCTATGAACTCACCAACCTTTGTGTTGACACTTTTTAGCATGTTTATCTCAGGTTAGTAAGGCGATAGCGGATGCTTGGATCATAGAGTCATTTGCATGCTTTGGAGACTTATGCTTTTATCCTTTACCATTCGATACATTTTGAAAACATTTACGTAGTCATATACTTTGGGACCTCTTGTAATAACTCTGATTTAAATAATTCGAATGATAACTTTTCAAAACGTCTCATTTAGAGGTCGTTTTCTATACCTTGTGCTTTATATTAAGAAGTAGCACCCCATTGACACTATCGTTCCGCTGCGATATTTTGAGGGTGTTACATGCTGACAGGTTAAGTTGGATGGAACTCCAGCTACATATATGGTTGCATTAGCTTTTAAACTATAAGAGCGCCTATGTGGTCAGTTGACATATTTAAGGTCATGTGGTCAGTTGACATATTTAAGGTACTTAATGTTTAACGTTTTCCACTTCAGTTATTATGTACATCTATACTGAACTGACTAATAATATTTCATTTGAATGAAGGATCTATGAAGGTGTGCTCAAGAAAGGTGAAATTTATAACCAACATTAATACAGGGAAGAAAATCAAAATAAATTGTAACTCTTATAAATGACATGCAGTCTATTAATTCTTTTTTCAGATTTTCACCAAAGCTTTGTAATAGATATCTAAACTAGGCCGGATGCATTCAAATTCGATGGAGGTATTGCTCGCTTAACGTTAGATCATATCTGGAATTGGAGAGTTGCATTTGGAAGTTTACGTGGATCGCATTTAGAGGGATTATAAGGTACCATTTTTAGTTTTTGTTGAAAACAACACTATTAGAATAATTACCACCATGCTTATTAATGATCTACCCATTCCAAGGTTGATGCAACTGTTGAAAATACTCGTGCCAATTTTAGATAGACTATTACACACGTGGAGCACATTTAGAGGGATTATAAGGTACCATTTTTAGTTTTTGTTGAAAACAACACTATTAGAATAATTACCACCATGTTTGTTAATGATCTACCCATTAGCACAACCTCTGTACCAGAAGATCCTCGGGATTACTTTGATTCTCATCAATTTAATGCAATGAAACTTGAAGCTTTAATGAAACAGATCATCAGTTTCATACAAAGAATGATTGGCAGGTAAATGTTCAATTTGGTATGGTTAAAAGGTTGGTTGTTGGCCGGCTTGGAGCTATTTTTGAAAAGGTAGTTTCGACGAACTTTTACTCAACACGTTACTTGTGCATAAAATTGAGATGTAGTAAGGGTTACAATTAGTCAACTCAATAATAATAGCGTCACAGTGTATTATCTTTTAGTATATTATTAACTAACAAAATTTACAAGTAATCGCGTACTAAGTATGACTTGAGCATGCAAAGTGGCCTCAACAAATATCGATATCCACTTTCTTTCGTCGCTACGCATATAAAAGGGTGCAAAAATGTATATTTTTTCTTTAATGGATTTACTATGTACTGAACTTTACTTATATTAACTGTCTGCCTTTTGTCTGTTCATATTCATCATTGCAGCAAGTATGTCACCGTGACTTGAAGTTTGAAAACACATTGATCGACGGAATCCCTACCCCCTTAGTAAAGATATGTGATTTTGGGTACTCCAAGGTAGCTACTTGGTAGGGACATTGAGGCCCCAAGATTAAGATAAGGCATTATCGATCATATGCATCGTTTTGGCTTTTGTAGGTATGATGTACAGACTTTTATTACACACAAATTTCTCACTATAAGCATTTAATGCTAACTATAAGCGTTTTTGGAATTAGGGGGTTTTGGAGCTGTGGCAAATTTTAAAAATTGAGACCTGTGACAATGGATGAAGGTCAAGGAGCGGATAATGGCGTGTCTGTGAAGGAGTACTTGGTGGAGACATTGAGGCCCCGAGATGAAGATAAGGCATTATCGGACATATGCATTTTTTTGGCTTTTGCATGTATGATGTAGAGACTTTTATTACACATAAATTTCTAACTTAAGTGTTTAATGATGAAACTCAGTGGCTATCATAGTTTCTTTGGCTATCACAGTTGCCTTAAAAATAGAAAAATATAGTGCTATCATAGTTCGTTGGGAAGTCGTGTGACCATTATCAATAAATATGCGAGAACGCCTAAGGATTTATAGAAAGTGTGGTTACTCATATTTAGTTGGATTTTTTGCAAAAAAAAACCAATTGAGAAACCTCAAAGATTTTTAGGGGATATCTTACTATTGTCTGATTGAATTATATGATGATACTTTCAATCCTAAGAGACGTAAGTGATATCATATTGTCCTATTGAAAGCCTTTTTTTTAGAATAATATGTTATCAGTTGAATACTGGGTGTATTTGTTAAGTATGGGGCTGTTGGAAGTAGGTTTTTTGTTGAGCCTATTGATATCATATTGTCCATCTCATAAAAAATATCACGAAATGTATCCCCCCACCTCTGGTGGATCTTCTGATGTTGCCACTGTATGGTTCAGAGAGAGCTTTTTCTACCTCGGGCAGGTTCAGAGGCCATTTGGAGCTCATAAATATGTAAGTAGCGGTATTTTTTTGGTATTAGTAATACGAATTGTCAATTTTTGCGTTTGTCTGTAACTTTATATAAGTTTGATTTTTACGATTTGTTTTGCATTGCAGCCCGTCACAACAATAACACGGATACAACTAACGACCATTTGTCTATATCATCTGTCAATATCAGTCCATGTAATCATTGTGTGTCTGCTGTTCATTTCCACGAATAGTTGTCCCAAATGTGTTTGTGGCCTGAAGTCAGCGCTACAATGGGTCAGTTTAGGGACTGAAATAGGTGTGGAATTGGGAGCTGAAACGGGTGTGTTTCGATCCTGAAGTAGGGGCTAAAATGGGCCGCTTTTGGGGTCAAAATGGGTGTGGGATTGGAGGCTGAGGTGGATGTGTTACAGTGCTAAAATGGGGACAGAAGCGAGTGTTAAAGTGGGCGCAAACGGGTGTGTTTTGGTGGGTTGGGCTAATGAAATGGACCCGTTTGATGGGTGATGACGTATAGTCCGTATTCGGGTCACGAACCCGACCCACACTCAAGTCCATCACGAATGGACTCTAGCCCATCACGATATGGGCTATTGCGATAACAGTTTGGGCTTACGATGGCCCAAACCCAATGTTATTTATGGCTGCGATAGTATATCTTCTATTTATGGGATATATATCGACTAGCCGCCCTACGCGGGAAAGACCGAAGATTGGGGAACACGAAACCAATGAGGATTTCGTGTCCATATATAGAGGGCACCTCAGCCCTCACAAAGGTACGACTTACAAAACCCTAACTCTTCTACAAACCCTAAATCGATTACTTACTCTCACGCCGGAGGATAATCGTGGGAGACAATCCCACGATAAGCCTAACGGTGTCTTTTTGTTTTCTTAGTGCGCAGGTCTCAAGCATTAAGATCTGATTGGTACGGAATCAAGGAACGCCCAACTTTTGTATCAACAAGTGGCGCCATCCGTGGGACCCTACACTAAGAGCTTTGCCAAAAAACTAGAATGACGAAGCACGGAAAGGAGCGAACTCCGCATGCGAAGAAAACGCATGACGATTTACTTGGGAAGAAACAGCAAACTGATGCGGCCTCTAAGCAGACCTCTGGGACAACCAGCACGCCTAGAAGCTTAGGAGCGTACTCAGATCTGCTCTTTACTCCAACAGAACCGCTCACTATGACTACCAATGCTACTACAACAAGTACTAGCGCGGTAGACCTACAGCGTACTCCTCTCAACATACCAGAAGTAAACTTCACTGAGCCACCAAATGCGCCTATCCGAAACAAGGATCTTGTTTTGGAAACAGACTCCATTGCGCTAGAAGGAGTCACGCCTGAACTAGCGCCAAGCGACTTCGTATCTCAAAACTACGAAGCCTTGGCTACGCTCATGCGAGAGGAGGCAAAAAAGAGGTCAAGCCAAAGTCTGCACGCCAGGCTCAACTTCGACCCTGAGTATGAAGCATCCCCACCGCGCTACCGAAAGGAAAAACGCGAGAGGGATAGCCGCAAACACCCAGTGTTTACCAGGATTGGAAGGATGGTTGTGGATGATGAAACAGCCGACTTTCAGCATCTGGAGGAGCATGAAGATGGGGACCGGCGCGCCAATGTCCATGCTAGGCTTGGCAGTCGCAGGGTTCAGGATAGGCTTGGGCGACGGTGCTCCCCAAGTGAAAGCCCTTCAAGCTCTGATTCCGAGGATAGCCGACGCAAGCGCCACAGAGGAGTAAGCTCAGATTCCGATGATAGTCGACGCAAGCGTCGCAAAAGAGTAAGCCCATCCTCAAGTGATTCCTCGGACAACGAGGACAAAGAAACTGGACACTGGAAATCAAGAGGAAAATACCGCGACCAGGAAGATGAAGACATGTCTCTTCCCTGGCGTCGTCAAAAAGTTGATGCGTTTACTAGGCACATCAGCGATTTTTCGGAAAATAAAAGAAGGCGCATGCCTGCTAATGTCAAAACAGATGATGGGACAGGTGACCCTGATGATCACCTAAAAATTTTCGAGTCAGCAGCTACTATCGAAAATTGGCCACAACCTGTGTGGTGCCATATGTTTAACTCTACATTAGTAGGGAACGCGCGCAATTGGTTCAATAAGCTTCCACGCAGAAGCATCGGTGGGTTTGAAGAGTTGCGAAAGGCGTTTCGTTTAAACTTTACTCAAAGAAAGAAGTGCGCCAAAAACCTTGTCGAGCTCGCTAGGGTAAAACAGCGACAAGGGGAATCCACAAGCGCTTTCATGGAGCGCTATAAGGACGAATGCATGCAAGTCAAAGCGTGCCCAGAGATACTAAAAATATCGGGTTTTATGAACGCAATCAATAACCCAGATTTGATAAAAAAAGTTAAACGATAGGGTTCCCCACACCTTTGACGAACTCATGAAGCGCATGAGGTCCTTCGTCCAAGGAGAAGCAGCCGCTGCGGATAGCAAAAAAGGCTACTCGAACCATAGGCCACAAGAAGAGTCAAGGAGACAATCCAATGACCAGAGTGGCAATCGCAACAAAGGTTATCGCACCCAAGGGGGCAGACGGGGAAACGACAAGTACACCCCATTAACAAAAACCCCAAAGGAGATATTCGCGACGGAAGGTGTGAACTTTCCAAGACCCCCACCTATGCGCTCCCCCGAGGATCGGTGCGTAGGGAACGGTTACTGCGAGTATCACGCACAGAAGGGCCATACCACTAATGAGTGTGTCCAGTTACGCCAACTAATTGAGAAACTAGATAAAGAAGGCAGATTGGACCACCTCGTTAAAAATATTAAGGAGGGGAAAGACAAGTAGAGAACCAGAGGCAAGAAAGAAGCGCCTAAGGAAAAAGCTGATACTATCTACATGATACAGTCATGGCAGCGAAATATTAGGCAAAAGGTGAGCCAGAAATTCTCTCATGGAAGCGAAATCTCCTTCCCCACCTTGACTGCGGACAACGCAGTGGCAGAACCACTTACCATTGAAATAAATGCAGGGGGTCACGACATCCACCGCATGTATGTCGATGGGGGTGCATCAGCGGATATAATGTATGAACATTGCTTCAAGAGATTGCGTCCTGAGATACAAATATAGTTAAGTCCAGCCACGACTGCGCTTACTGGCTTTACAGGAGAAAAGATATGGCCTAAGGGGCAACTGCGCTTACTAGTCGCTGTCGGTAATAAGGAACATTTCACGACAGCCTGGATGAACTTTATGGTGATCAAATCTCCTTCGCCATACAATGGCATTATTGGAAGGTCAGGAATCTCGGCGTTGCGCGCGGTACCATCCACAGCGCATGGGATGCTCAAATTCCCAGTAGAAGGCGGCATCGTCACCATTTATAACAACGCTGCGCCACCAGAAGAATGTAACACGATTACATGTGAAACGACGTACGTCCCAGAACAGAGCGCAGCTAAAGTTCCAAATTTGAAGGTCGCAATTCACCCCGATTACCCAGAGCAAGAAGTATCAATTGGAGGATCGTTGTCTGACAAAGGCAGAGCGGCCGTGTGCGCACTCTTATAGAGGAATCTAGATATCTTTTCCTGGGAACCAAAGCACATGACTGGTGTGCCACGCTCGATCGCAGAACACAAGCTAAAAATCCGACAAGGATATTCCCCAGTGCGGCAGAAAAAGCGCGGCCAAGCTCCAGAGTGCGCAAAAGCTATTCTAGAGGAAGTACACAAACTTGTGGATGCAGGAATCATGCGCGAAGTCTATTACCATGACTGGCTCTCTAATCCAGTCATGGTCAAGAAGGGTGATGGCAGTTGGCGGATGTGTGTGGATATCACTGATCTCAACAAAGCATGTCCACAGGACTGCTATCCGCTGCCAGAGATAGACTGGAAGGTAGAATCCCTGTGTGGATATCCATTTAAATGCTTCTTAGACGCATACAAAGGATACCACCAAATCCAAATGGCCAAGGAAGACGAGGAAAAAACAGCTTTCCACACAAGCCAAGGGGTCTACTGCTACACAAAGATGCCTTTTGGCCTGAAGAATGCGGGCGCCACCTACCAGCGATTGGTAGATAATGCATTTGAAAAGCAAGTGGGCCGCAACTTAGAAGTTTATGTGGATGATCTTGTCATAAAAAGCCATACTGAAGACGAAGTGGTGCGCGATATAGAAGAAACATTTAAAACGCTATGGGCGATCAACATGAAGCTAAATCCCAAGAAGTGCACTTTCGGTGCTACAGAAGGCATGTTCTTGGGATATCTGATAGAACCAGGCGGCATTAAGCCATGTCCAGAAAAAACAGAGGCTGTCATCCAACTTCCTTCACCACGCACGCTGAAAGAAGTTCAGTCTCTAAATGGAAAGCTAGCCGGTTTGAACAGATTCTTGTCCAAATCAGCGGATAAGTCACTTCCTTTATTTAAAACACTCAAGAAGTGTACTAAAAAGGGAGACTTTCGTTGGACTGCGAAAGCGGAAGAAGCTTTCACTCAGCTTAAGCAACATATAGCAGCGCTTCCTAAGCTAGTCGCACCCCGACCAGGGGAGGAGTTAATCATCTACTTATCCGCGACCCATGGAGAGATCAGCGCAGTACTACTGACGGATAGGAATTCTGTGCAAACACCAGTGTATTTTGTAAGCAAAGCACTCAAAAAGACAGAGATTAATTACAGCTCAATGGAGAAGTTGGTTTTGGCATTAGTATTTGCTGCCAAAAGACTGCGCAGATACTTTCAAGCGCACCCAATAGCAGTGATTACCGACCAACCTATCAAACAAGTTATCTCTAAACCTGACGCGTCGGGGCGATTACAAAAATGGAGTGTGCTGCTAGGCGAATATAACATTTCCTATAGGCCACGCACTGCGGTCAAGGGCCAAATACTAGCAGATTTCATCATCGAAAAGCCAGACACCGATGTCGCATCTCCACAAAACAAGGTAGAACTACAAGAACCATGGATCTTATTCACGGATGGATCTTCATGCGTGGATGGGTCGGGCGCTGGCCTTATACTCACTAATCCAGAAGGAATGGAGTTCACTTACGCACTGCGTTTTGAATTCACAGCCACGAACAACGAGGCAGAATATGAGGCCCTAATCGCTGGATTGCGCATTGCAACTCGAATGGGTGTACGCAACCTAGAAGCAAACGTAGATTCTCGATTAGTAGCCAACCATGTGTTGGGAGAATACGTGGCTAAAGAGGACAACATGGTTCAATACCTTGAAAAGACAAAGTCACTAATTCAAAGTTTTGATAGGTTTACCATCAAACAAGTTCCTAGAGGGGAAAACAAAAAAGCAGACGCACTGAGCAAGATTGCATCTACAAGCTTTGCGCACCTGTCAAAACAAGTATTGGTGGAGATTCTAAAGAACAAGTCCATCTCGGAGATGGAGATATCTACGGTGATAGAAGAACAGGATCCTACATGGATGACCCCTATCATCGATTTTATAAACAAGGGCAAATTGCCCGAGGAGCAAAAAGACGCTCGACGGATACGGCGCACGGCGCAGAGGTTCGAACTTAGAGATGGTATCCTATATCGGCGCTCATTCCTACAACCATGTATGCATTCAGGACCACGGTCCGTCGTAGCACGCGCATTGCGCTCAGGATACTACTGGCCTACTATGCACCGTGATGCGCGCGATGTGATAAGGAAATGCAATGACTGCCAAGTTCATAGACCCATCCCGCGCAGACCACAACAAGAGCTAACGCCTATTACTTCTCCATGGCCATTCTATAAATGGGGCATTGACATTGCGGGTCCCTTCCCTGTCGCAGCAGGAGGACTGAAATTCCTTATTGTGGCAATAGATTACTTTACTAAGTGGATTGAGGCAAAAGCAGTTGCGACAATCACAGGTAACCAAGTAAAACGATTTGTTTGGGAAAATATTGTATGCCGCTTCGGATTACCTGGGGAAATCGTTTCGGACAACGGAAAACAATTCCGTTATAACCCGTTCAAAGACTGGTGCGCGGAGTTAAATATCACACAACACTTCGCATCAGTTAAACACCCACAAACCAATGGTTTAGTTGAGCGCGCAAATCGCAGTTTAGGCGAAGGAATTAAAGCGCGCCTGGACAAACACAAAGGAAGATGGGTGGACGAATTATCGCATGTCTTATGGGCGCACCGCACGACAATCAAGGTTAGCAATGGAGACACTCCTTTTTCCCTTGTCTACGGGACAGAAGCTGTTATACCAGCTGAAATTGGGATGCCAACCATCCGCACCGCGGAAGTTAATGTCGCGACCAATGACGACGAAAGACGGATAGATTTGGACCTGCTGGAGGAAAGGCGCGAGCGCGCAGCCATACGAGAGGCAAAAACCAAGTCAAAGATGAAGGGATACTACGATGCTAAAGTTCGAAGCACCTCATTCAGACCTGGCGACTTTGTATACCGCGCTAATGATGCAAGCCACGCAGAAGACACAGGTAAACTCGGACCAAAGTGGGAAGGACCCTATGAGGTCATTGAAGCACTAGGGCGAGGCGCGTACAAGCTGCGTGACATGGAAGGCCGTGAGCTACAACGCACATGGAATATATGCAATCTCAAGAGATGCTATCTTTAGGAAAGGTTACGACCCAATGCATGGACACATACGCACTTTAGTAAGTGCCAAATAAATATCCGTGTATTTACATTTTGTTTCATTTAGACAAATGTTTTTATCTTTTTACAAAAACTTGCAAGTATTAATAAAATGTTGCGGTTTCTAGCTAACTCCGTGACACACTTTACTTTATTGCTTACATATAATTTATGTCTCAATATTGTTTGTTATATTATCTTTTGCCTACATGGCGTGCATGCACTAATTAAAAACCCACGATGGTAAAAGGATGAGTAAACCTAATAAATGACTCGTTGAGTAAGAGGGTTGCAAACCCATCAACATCGGATCACGAATCCTTGTTAAACACCTTACTCTCAAGACGTTGGAGTAAGTTTGATGCGCATCTCACGACAGGTGCGCAACAATGCATACTGTGCGCGTTTAACAAATTAGGAGTTAAGACAATTATCCCCTTAACATGGTATTCGCAGTACGCTGCAATCCATACACTTGTGCATCCCACGATGGATGCACAACAACTTGTAAATTTCATACACAATTATGTTATATACAATCATGCCATACACGACTATGTCATAAATTTCATACACGATTATGATATATGTGATTACAAATCCATGTAACTTTCTTTAAATGTGTTTATACAAGCGATTTGATTCTTAGACATCTTTTACACAAAGACAAAATAACAGTCAAATTTGATATAATATGCATACAATTGTATTCCTCAAAACCAACGCTTCATTATGGATAACAAGTTCATAAAAAGTACACATCCAACAAGCATATGTACAACAAAAAAGGTGGACATATCACAAAATACCACTACACCAAAACTACCAAGACATGCTACGAGTACGCCTGAGCCCTGAGCTACCTGCTTGGTGCGCCACACGACCAGCATCTTCAAGCATCTGCAACAACCCAGCATCCTTGGGTGCTACTGTTGGTACGCTAACAGGCACCCCATCAGATCTAGGAATGTGAGCCGCACCAAGACCGCACAGAATAGCTTTCCCCTTCTGCCCCCTCTTCTTGGCAAGCCTCATCTCATGAGCTTCTAAAGACGCCTTCAATGGAACTTCTTTCTCAAGGGCAAAAGGGTTGAGGATGTCACGGGGACGAGCAAAAACAGGCACATGTAACTGCGACACGTTTGGCTTCAGGAAGTAGTCAAACTGCTCCTCAGCATCTTCGGATGCGTGCCTAGCCAAAGTCAGCCCCTCCATAATCACGCTGATAGGAAAATCCTGGTCACGCTCTAGGTGAGCAATATGAGGAAGCTCGAGAAGCTTCATCTTCTCCATAGCAGCGACAAGCTCATCATAGGAGTTGGCATTATAATCTGGCACCTGAGTAATAGGCACAGTCAACAAATTGCCCTCGGCAAGCTTCTCTACAGCCTGCGCTTGGCCACGTACCAACGCGCACTCAACAACTTCACCAAACACCCCCGTCACCTCCTCCGACTCCAAGGTACCCAAGGCGGCAAGGCGCAAACCATGGCTGATTAGCCACCTGCGCTCAGCTATGGTCGACACCAAATGAGGATACAACTCCTCATCATACTCAATGCTGAGCTTGCGCAGCTTACTCTCCTGACTCTCCAGCAACCTCTGCACAGCCTTGCGGAATTCATCCAAATCAGACATGAGTTTCCCCTTGTTCAGCTCCATATATCTCAAGGCCCAAAGGCAGGAGGCCTTGTACTCTCTCGCCCCAGTGCACTCCTTATTCAGTTCAGCCATGAGCAGCATCTTCTCATCAGCAACTTTCTGGTCATGCATAGCCGATGCCCTCAACTCAGCCTGCGCATCAGCCAACTGCGCCTTTAGAAGATCAATCTCCTTATCCTTCTGCGCAACTAGGCTGCCCTCACTACCATACTCAGCCTGCAGCCGCGCAACCAATGACGCCTGATGCGCAGCAGCCAACGCCAACTCCTCAAGAAGACTAGTTCTTGGTGCATCTCCAGCAGTCTTCTCCTCATCCATTGGACTCTCAGGCCCAAAATCAGTCTTAGGAGGCGAACTCTCCAGATGCGCACCATCACCAACAGCAGTTTCAGCCCTACACGCAAACAACAATGTTACCCTATAGTACTAATAGCGGATTAAAGGACTGAAAATCTAAAGACACAAATACTTACTGGGGGGAAGGAGTCTTATACACGGACGCATCCTCTTCAGTCGGTCGCTCGACGGAAATAGCAGGGCGCTTAGTTGACGGCCCCGCGCCATCATCACCAGACGGCCTCTTGCGCTTCAACCCTTGGTCTTCTTCCTCAGACTCATCCATAGCACTCCCCGACGAGTCTATATGCACAAATTCCACAGGGATCTGCGCATCAGAACCAGGAAAACTACGCAGAGGAGTAGCCATAGTAACGCCTGCGGGGATCTCCACAGTCTCATCTGTCCCCTCTGGCTCCCCCTGCGCAATGGCCATTGTGCGCCCTGCGGTAGCCTGCAGAAGGGGCTCCTCACCATCTCTCAGAGGGCGCACACCCACAATCACCTGCTTCGGCTTCTCCAAACGCACAACGCGGAACAAATCCATCTCTGCGCAACAAACAACACGCAAACACAAAATGTGTCAATAAGCAAAAAAGGGAGAACGCTTACAGCTATTAAACGAAGAGGAAGGAAGAGACAAGCACCCACCCCGACTATTTTCATCCAAGAATGTTGGCACTTCTTCTGGACTACCGAAGTAGTTGCGGCTAATACCCATATGCACCAAAAACTCTTCGGGATACGCTTTGATTGGTATACGATTGGTGTTTATCGTATCCGCATCAGCTACATTGTACAACACGGGGTCGGGGCGCTCGTCTCTTGGTAATGACTCTCGAGTATAGAACTCAAAAATCGAAGGGAAAAATGAACTATCAACCCAAAAGAATTTTTCTCTCCAATCCCTAAGTGCATCTAACTTCTCACTATAGCACTGCAGCGCCCCTGCGCGCTTAGCGAACGTAACCCACCCGTTTGACCACGAAGTGTGGTAAAACGCGCGAAAGAGATGAATTGTTGGTTCTATCGCTAATAAGCGACAATTCACCTCAAAATTCGTTATTTTTGCTGCACCTATACAGTGCAGCTGTGAAATGTGGAGGCGATAATGGTTTAAAATATTGCATAAAAATAGGGAAATGGGTGCGCGCTGGTTGGCAAATTCGAAGAAACGTGTATACACACCTACTTTCCCTTGAGGAAAATCCGCTATTGACGCATTTGCGGCCGGAACTACCGGATGCAATGCGAGAGGGATATAGTAATCTGAAGTGAACTGACGAAGTTCATCTTCAGATAAGTCGGAAGTAAACTCGGACAATTGAAGATACATAACTAACCTTCAATAAATCTTATAAGCGCACGCGCTTCCTTAGTTCTTGTTGATTTTTTGATTACTGTTTGAAGCTTTAAAAATGGCGGAGGATGATGATTTTTACTCTGGTAGCCACAGAGAAATGACGGCTTCACTTTATATAGGGTACACATATTCGTGGATGTACGACATGTGTACCCCACTTGCTCTAATCGGACGGTTGGGAACTCAAAAGGTAAAGCACTTTTTCACCCACCACACACGATTTTCGAAGAAGATACTTGGACTAGGTTAACTCGCTACTTTTGGCGGGAAATACTTAAAACTTCCCCGCTACGCATCGAGGAATATATTTTTTAAGTTGTTAGTCTAGTACCCGCAATCACGCATTGCGCACACTAGACTGGGGGGACATGATGACGTATAGTCCGTATTCGGGTCACGAACCCGACCCACACTCAAGTCCATCACGAATGGACTCTAGCCCATCACGATATGGGCTATTGCGATAACGGTTTGGGCTTACGATGGCCCAAACCCAATGTTATTTATGGCTGCGATAGTATATCTTCTATTTATGGGATATATATCGACTAGCCGCCCTACGCGGGAAAGACCGAAGATTGGGGAACACGAAACCAATGAGGATTTCGTGTCCATATATAGAGGGCACCTCAGCCCTCACAAAGGTACGACTTACAAAACCCTAACTCTTCTACAAACCCTAAATCGATTACTTACTCTCACGCCGGAGGATAATCGTGGGAGACAATCCCACGATAAGCCTAACGGTGTCTTTTTGTTTTCTTAGTGCGCAGGTCTCAAGCATTAAGATCTGATTGGTACGGAATCAAGGAACGCCCAACTTTTGTATCAACAATGGGAATAGCTTTGACTTCACGAAAGTTGGACAACAAGAGATCCTCTTCCATCTTCAGTCAACTGCTTCGACAACTATTAAGAAAAAAAATACAACTAAACATAAACTAATACATTTTAAACAATGATAAAAAAAACACTGTACTTAAAAAACACATTTCCGTTAAGTAACACTATCAGAAGTGAAATTATAACACATGCCCGCCCATCGGGCGGGCTTTGACAACTAGTATATATGTGTATATATATATATATATATATATATATATATATATATATATATATATATATATATATATATATATATATATATATATATATATATATATATATATATATATATATATATATATATATATTCCTTTTTCTTGTCTCTATGTCTTACTTATTTATTCACATTTTTTTGTCATTTTTTTTAAATTCAGTTTTTTTTATTTCAATTTTTTTTTAAAATTCTCGTTTTTTGTTTTTTCGCTTTCATACGTTTTCATAGGTTTTCGTCCGTTTTCATGCGTTTTCGTCCATTTTCGCCCGTTTTCTTACGTTTTCGCCCATTTTCATCAATTTTCATACGTTTCGTCCGTTTTCTTACTTTTTCGTCTGTTTTCATACGTATTCGTCCGTTTTCATACGTTTTTGAATATCACAAGTGAAAAATGTTTGATAATCTTGTTATCTGCTCCTGTAATTCTGCTTATTAATTAAGTTGTTAGTTTATTTTTTGTTTTTAACTGCATTTGAATGCTGTTTTTATGTCTGATTGTTGTTTTGAATCTGCTATGTATTATACGTGTAGTATCACCAGTGATATTTGAAGTTTAACTGTATATGTGTATTATCACTAGTGATATTTGTATTATCACTTGTGAAATTATGTTTATTTGATAGCTTTTTTTGTTTACTTATTAAACTTTATTATATGTCACGTATAGTATCACTTTTGACATTTCATTGTTATTGTTATAATCATAGTTAAAGTTTTTTTTCTGTTAAAAGTTTTGATGATATACTATTTACTATGTGTTTTATCACCTTTGTTTACAGCTTCTACAAGTGCGAAAACACCTAAATCATTTAATCATCATGAGTTTAATTATCATGGGTTCTTATAGTTTCTGCTAGTGCGTTACGAGTATTCTATAGGTATTGCCCCGGAGGCGGTGACCCTGAAGACGGTGGGCGTGACGACGGTGTTCCTGGAGGCGACTCTGTTGAAGGTGGATCTGCTGCAGTCAAAGTATGATTTACATTTTTTTTTAATTTCTTTTGTTAATGTATCACTTGTGATTCATAGCCTTTCAATATTGTTTCTTAAAAAATTATGCTCAATAGTTTGGAGTAATTTTTTTATGAGGATTTTTGTGATTCATACAGTACTTGTATCATGGTATCACTTGTGATATTTTGTTAAAAATGATGGAATACTTGAGTTTGATTTTGATATTTATATCACTTGTGATATTATGTTAAATTTGATGCAACACTTTCTTTGATTTTTAAAATATGTCAACATTTTATTTTTATAGTTTTGTTTCTTGTTGTTATACATATTTGGTATATGTAAT
The DNA here is from genome assembly GCA_021014915.2 of Artemisia tridentata subsp. tridentata. Lineage (NCBI taxonomy): Eukaryota > Viridiplantae > Streptophyta > Magnoliopsida > Asterales > Asteraceae > Artemisia > Artemisia tridentata. The sequence continues at coordinate 309,762,493 of CP139503.1, read as the reverse complement.
TGACAGTGTTATATCTCTTGTGATATGAAATATTTTAATGTAAAACAAAATGTTTTAGTTAGCTAAAAGTAATATCACGTGTGATACTGTTAGTTTACATACAAATGATCATACAAGTTACTTAGCCATTCCCAAAATAGTACAAACTCGGGCACCATGCAATGTGGCTCGAGACCTAATAAATATATATTTGGTGTCGAATACGGTGTTAAACCTATTGAAACATGCACACTTTATCAATTAAGAAAATAAATGCATTACAAATCTAACAGAAGCATGTTACAAGCTCAATATCTCTTGTGATTTCTCATATTATCACAACATTCATCACATTATCACAACAATCCCTCAATAACTACCAACTACCACACTTTTATTGCTAATTTGTCATGTATCTCATTCTCATGCTGTTCAACTTTTTAGAAGAGAATTTGATATCACAGGTGACATCACAGATGTGTCGGCTTCTTCTATTTGTTGAATCACGTGTGATATCACAGGTGATATCACGTGTGATATCACAGGTGATATCACGTGTGATATCACATGTGATATAACATGTGTTTGAGCTTCTTCAGTTTGTTTATGAAGATGTTGTGCTTTGTTTAACCATAGCTTCTTTAGTTTGCTGATTCAACCATAGATATTTTCAAATCCCGTTGTAAAACCTATTTAAATACGCACAATGTATCCATTAAATAGACAAATCCAATCACATCTTAAATAATAAGCAAAATCACACTAAATAACTATGTGTTTAAAGCAAAATCAACCTGTTTAAGCTGTTTAATCTAACAACTTAAATAATACTATTGCACTATAATAAACACTTTATCAATAACTAAAACACAATTATCATCCACAAAAAGCACATAAAACATCAAAATTATGATATAAAACAAAGGTGTTAAAACACACAGTGAATAGTATATCATCAAAACTTTTAACAAAAAAAAGCTTTAACTATGATTATAAAACAATAACAATGAAATATCAAAAGTGATACTATACATGACATATAATAAAACTTAACAAGTAAACAAAAAAACCTATCAAATATACAAAATTTCACAAGTGATAATACAAATATCACTAGCGATAATACACATATACAGTTCAACTTCAAATATCACTCGTGATACTACACGTATGATACTTTTCACTCACACATTTCATCAAACACTTGGTGTGCATCCATGTATACAAAGCTTTCTACTCAGAGCAACCTAGTTCACATTACCAAATTAAACTAAGTCCCGCTCAAAACTTTATCAAACAAATATTCACACAAAAACAAATTCATTTTTCTGTATTTTACCTTCAAATTTTCAGTAAAAACACAAAGAAACTCAACCAAATGTAAACACTAAAACAAAAGTCAAATCCAAGGCACGTGAGCCGAATAAATAAAAAATAAAATAAAATAGTACCTTTATCACCATCACACTCTTCCAAAATTTCCATCATGGAACATTAATTTCATAAACATTGATGTGTCATACTACTAATTAAAATTTTCCACCTTCCATCAATACATTCAGTCAACCACGAAAACACACATAAAGACGCCTTGTTCATATTCATATAATACATTCGGATTTCGGAGTTTCAATTGCTTCATTTTGAACAGTTTTTTCCCGTATTCGTTGTTTTAGATGTTGATTGTTCCATTTTATGTATGTTTTATGTGATTTGCACGGTTAAATCGTTGTTGATTTTTGATTTTTGTGGTTAGGGTTTGAATATTATTAGAGAGAGAAAGTGTGTGTGAAGTGTGTATTTTTTGTGTGGGTGAGGTTGTCTGATAATAGATAGAGTGGTTGGTAGGAAGTTATGAGAAAGTTACACTTTTGGTCCCTCCGCCCTTTTTATAATATTTGATCTTGTCTTTTGATCGGACTGTCCACAATAGTCCCATGGTATGCAGCATTTTTTAGGTAAGCAAAATAAAGTGACTATACATACTAAACATCAAAGTCACAAAAATTGAGTAGTAATCACATTAGAACACATGGTAAAAAAAAACTTGAACGAAAATTGAGTAGTAATCACATTAGAACACATGTGATGCGTGCGTGCGAGTGCTCTAATTTATACCCACGGTATGTCGTTGTGGTTTTAGCAGTATTCAAGTTTTAAATTTATATTTAGCCGACTTATCAATAACACACACACTTTAACGAGCAGTGTACCCGGTCAGTATGAATATAATGGTAAGTAGAGTGTCGATCACTAAGAGTGGAACGTATTATCTAGTTATTCTAATCAGTATTTTAATATCTTAAGTTAGCTATACAACCTATTCTAACGCAAGGGGGTTCAGCCTGAGAGACTGGCACGATTTGGTTGCAATTAAATAATAAACTAAACTAATAGGCACGAATCAGCGAATAGCACACACGTACACAGATAAATACTCGAGACAATAAGAAGGCCTGTCCTGATAGATAAGTAGCTTGTCACTTGTTTTATTGCTAGTTTTATATGAAGTGTATAGTTCGATGCAACGCACCGAGATTAAGTCCTTTCTCGTTGGTTCTAATCTTATCGGCGAGTAAACCCTTAATGATTACTTATGACTATCCTATTTATCTTTCTTCCTACTTTTCTACAGACGATAGAATGCATAGGCGATCTAATAAATAGGCGAGGGCAGAGGCATGGCGACCCGATCAACGCTCAGCTAGACACAGAGGTTATCAATGCACTAATAAAAGTCACCAAAGACATCAACATATAAACTTTAATTAATGGGAAAGCAGTTTTAAGGGAGTGCAACCTTTCCGTTGTCACATTACACAAGCCACCAATCCTGATGAATTAAAGTTTACTAACACAATAAAACAAAACTACTTAATGAATTAAATACATGCAGGACCTTCTTACAGCTCTTGTATCTTCGTTCAAGGTGTGTCTTGTGCTGCTATCTCGACTGAATTCGGCCTTAGGTTTCTGTGGTCTTCGGTCTTCTAAAACTGTCCAACTCCGAAATTCGTCTGGTCTTGGGGTATTTATAGTTTCTGTCTGAGGGTGAGATGCGGCGCATCTAATAAGTAGATGCGGCGCATTGACTTAACTTCGCGTGGGGTCCAAGATTAATATATTCAGGAATATTCGTACACCGCCAGAAGATGCGGCGTAACTCCATTCTCAGATGCGGCGCATGTCTTCTTGTATCTTGGATCGTATCTTGTGAAATCTTGATAGTGATGCGCCGTATGTAATAAGCAAGATGCGGCGTATCTGGAGCAGAATGTCTTGATCTTGTACATTTCAGTAGACTCTTAACTTCATGCTTGTTTTGCTCCATAATTAGTCCAAAATCGCCAAGTTTCACCAAATGCTTGTTTTTACCTGAGAATTACAAAAGTAAACATTAACGTATCAATTCTCACAGATAATATAATAAAACAAGTCAAATAAATAGGATAAATGATGGTAATAAAGTGTACTTATTTGAGTTCATCAACATGGTAAAAAAAAGTTGAGAACTTGTATAAATTAGGCGTATATGATATTCTGATTGGTGAATATCTATTACCATCCATGACATCACATACGCATACCTAATACTATAATATCAACTTATGTGAACTATATACGCTACAATATATAAACAAGAAAGCTTTCTATTCTTTGACCCATGTGGGACTGAAATCTTCGTACAAGTTTTCAAAAAAAGTTGCTTGCTCAAGAGACACTATCTTTGTTGTTGTAATCAAATAAAATTTATGCTCTTTTATAAATTGTTTGTTTCTTTATAAATATGAGGAAATTGTTACCAAACCCACTCATACAGTAATTCACCCCAAAGATAAAATGCTGAGACAAGTTTGATTAAAAAATCTTTTATAACTTAGATTTAGTTTTTGTTATATATTTTAGAAGTCAGTTGTAAGCAAAAACATATTGTTATCATACATAACGATTGGAGGAGAAATGAAAGTTGAAAACTACAATGAATTGGTTTCTAATTATACCGTACATTTTTTACCATGAAACAGATCCGATACTCCCATTATACTATGAAACAATTGGGTACACACGCCAATTGTGTACGTTGTTGGTTTAATAGCTGCAGTGGAGTGATAGCAAGTATAGCTCCGTGGGAAATTCTTTAAGTGAAATCATGAAATTTTGGGAAGAGAGATTGTAGAGGGTAGCGTAAAGCTGTTGTATTTCATGTTCAACTTGAATCTAAAGAGTGTAAGAGAATCGATAATCCCCACACTCCGTCTCAAAGCTGAACATAAACCAAATAGCTTCCCACTCTGTGCATATTCTCTTTTTGTACATATTTCAAAATAAAATGAAAAACAGATATACATATAAGTAAAGTTGACCCATGAATACTTAGAAAACCTTATAGTAACCATTTTTTAGGATAAATTGACCCATTGTAGTTAACCAAATGACACAATTGACTTTACAACAAGTCCAAGAAACGTCTAAGCTAGGCTTGTACAGCACTGGACAACTGTAACTCGTATAGTTTTGAACAATTGGCCAATTGGTAAGGAAACTTTGGACCTGAGACTTACAATCGTCTCATTTGGGGGTGCTTAGTTGTGGGTTTTAGAGGGCGATGAAAAAAATGGCATCATTGCTGATTTGTATTCATTTTCGACTGGTTTGAACAGAGTATCTACATAATATTATGTTCTGTGATTGATGCTATATATTTTTGCATACACATACTAAGAACATATTTTGTAAAGATGGTTGTGTGTTCGAGCTCTATTATTTTAATTAAATTTCATGTAGTACATTCTTACAAAACATAAATATTTTTTATCGGATTTATGTTCTGTATAGTTTTTATCGGATTTATGTTCTGAAAGTTTGAAACTTAAAACCGACGAAACAAGCTGTTAAGTTTATGGACAAATATTAAACGTGTATGACTAGAACCGAACTCGGGACCATGGGATTGCACACATTACGTATGAGGAATTAATGTACAATAATTAATATATATAAACCGTTATATATTTAATTATTCAAACACAAAATAACGACTAACGGACGTTAAGTAATTAACGAGAATTGACTAACGACCGTTAGGGAATAAAGGAAGGACTATAGGTGAAAATAGAGGATCAAGAAGGTTCCGGAATCCCTTGGGAAGGGAGGAACCGATCGGCCTATGGGTTTCCTAACCCAATCCATACCAAACTTGCTCTATAAGTTTTCACACTATATATACAAAGGCTAGGGGTTATTGTTCTTGACTCTTGCACTATTGCTATAACCCTAAAAGTTTTCTTCTTCTTCCTTTTGCTAGAACCGATCGAACAAACCCTTTGGGTGGGTCGATCATTTGTTTTTCTTAAACAAAAATTGTTTTGGTTTACTTGTGTTTATTACTAGCATAATCATTAGTTCGGTTATAGTACGTGTGTACAAGACTGTGGTATAAACTCACTATAGTTTATACATCTTGGATTAAGATACAAAACGGTAAGGGGTATCTCGCTAATCCACTTGTTTAATTAAAGAAGAAGATTAAAGTTTGATCCTTGTTCTTGCTAGGATCAAAGGTACGTTACTTTTATTATTCGGTTAATCTTTATATGTTAAAATATGATCCTACGCTTCCGCATACGTGTTTGATTGTTATTAGAATAAATATATGATTGTCATGTTTATTAAATTCTAACAGTGGCATCACGAGCCGTTTTAACATGTAATTGTATTACCGAAACACATAAAAATCGAATCTTTGATTAGGATTACATGTTAGTCGATTTCTTTTAGAGTTTAGAACATAAAAAAATCGAAACCCTAATTTTAGGGGGGGGGGGGCGATGCCCTCTTCAATTAAAATTAGTTTGGAACCCTAAAATTAGTAACATGTTTATGTGTGTAAAGGTTACGTATCTTGTGACTTGTAAATTAATCCATGATGAAACATGCATGTTTATCATGGATTATGGTTTATATTAATTGTTAAGTTGTTTGTCACATGTAATAAGATAGATCTAAAATTGGGGAAGACCCCAATTAAATTAAATTAATGAATCCATTTATGTGCTACTTGGTATATATTTGCTAGGACTTACGCAACCAAATTGTTTGGTGTATGTGGTCCATTGGTACCATTTGCTCGAAAACCAATGGGAGTCTTAGTTAAATATATGCATATTAAAACCATAGATAGATTATTAATAGGATTTTATCAAAAAGTTTGCATGTGACTACATGATTTAATTGTTAAGATTATGTGTTTTATTTGGTTATTTATTTTTATTAAATTACTTATTTTTTTGTTTAAATTGTATGACGAATTGTAAGCAAGAAAGGGTAATTTTTCGAATAGAAAATAAATTGACCTAATAACTAGGAAACTTGATGTGATAAATTATAAATATTGCAAAGTCTTATGTGCCGACAGTGGTTCGCTTCGCATGGTAATTTGCTCCCAGGCGAGACTAGCAATATTATAGTTTATAACATATTTTTTAAGATGTATAATTATAAACTTTTGATTGAGTGATGAGTTTTGTACCAATAGTGTGAACAGCTCACCCAGTTTAGACAAACTATAAGAGGGGTATAAGGAGGCTTGACATTAAATTGTCATCCGAAAAAGACGCGTTTTTAATTAGCCTTTGGGCGGACGTTTGTCTCTCCGCTTCTTTGTGCGTCTAATTGGAGCTACCAAGTAAGCTATTTTTTTATACAAAATCATCTTAAGGGTGAATTGACCTCAATTCCACGCGCCACTTTTATGGCAATTATCCGAATAACTTGGGTCTTTTGACTCATGCAGTAGTAGGATATAGTGGGCGATAATTGTAGGTAATTCTTTGATTGGTGAACCCAATACCTCAATTGAAACTTTGTTGATTTAAATCTTAGCCAAATTGGTAAATAAAAATGTTTTGAAAACTTATGATACGAAGATGTGTGAATGCTTCTTCGTACATATTTTGATTGACACATCAAAATAAAATGCCCTAAAATTTAAGTTCATGCTATCTAATTACAAGAAACACTTGGAGTTATTATTTAGCGTAAGTGAGACTTGCCTAGATATTAATGACAAGGTAAATTTCCATTATGCGTGAGACCAGTAATGGAGAATTTGCTGTTTCTAAATTAGACGACTTAATTAAGTTGTTAGTGAGACCTAGAAACTTAAGGCATTGGATGGGATGAAACATGCTTACTTTGCAAATTATTTTTGGCAAATGTAAATCCCATAATGATCTAGGAGTCGGAAATTGTTTGCAGATTATTGTACGACAGATTACCATATTTTGTACTTTCACTGCTAGCAGATCAACTGATGTAGTGAAACTATAGAAATTTGGATCCTAGTTTTCAAGAAGATTAAATGGTTATATGAATATTTCCTGGGTATTTTCTTTTCTTGAAAAATTGTATTATCAGAATACTAATATTTGAACTTTTTCTGTAGAAATGGCTCAACCCGAAAATGTTGTACTAAGTTCTGCTTTCAAAAATCACTTTGAAAAGGGAAAATTTGACTGACCCAAATTTCAATGACTGGCATAGGTCACTCAGGATTGTCTTGAGAGTGTCCAAAAAGCTGGAATATTTGACTAAGCCTTACCCTCAAGAGCCAGCTGCTACTGAACCTGAAGAGGTCAGACAAGCATGGCAATTGGAGTTCGAAAAGCACAATAAAGTTGCGTGCTTGATGCTCAGAAGTATGGTTCCCAAGTTGCAAAAGCAGTTTGAGAACTATTTTCCTAAAGATATGCTGGATGAACTCCAAAAGACTTATGAGAAGCCAGCAGCTGTTGAATTGTATGATTTGATCGATGCATTACACAGCTGCAAGCAGGGGGAAGGTAAACCTGTTTGTGATCATTTGTTGGAAATGAAGATGTACATGGACCAACTACACCAGATCAACTATGTTTATCCTAAGAATGTGTGTGTGAACCTAATCAATAGGTCCTTGAACAAGAATTTTAAAGGTTTTGTTCAGAACTATAACATGCATTGCTCGGGGAAGACAGTCACAGAATTACTCCGCAATACTTGTGGACTATGAAAAGGGTTTACCAAACAAGGCACCTACTCCTCAGGTATTAGCTATACAAGGAGGTAGGATCTAAAAGCCAAAACCACAGGCAAATAAAAAGTGTAAGGGTAAAGTTGACAAGGGTAAACAAGTTATGGCCTATCAACCTATGCCCAAGCAGAACAACCCTAAGAAGAACAAGGTGAATCCAAACAAGAAGGATCAGGCTTGTCACCACTGCCATGAGATAGGACATTGGAAGCGGAACTGTCCACTCTATCTCGAGGAGTTGCGTGTGAAAAAGATGAAGGTTGAGGCTGGTAAATCCAGCACTTCAGGTAACTTTTTCATGATTGAATTATTTTCATTAACTCATAAAATAAATTTCTGGGTATACGATACTGGATGTGGTATTCATATTTGCAATACACTGCAGGGATTTAGAGTTGAAAGGAGACTGGCCTATGGGGAACAATATCTGCACGTGGGCAATGGAGCACATGCAGCTGTTGAAGCTATAGTAGTATTTAAATTAGTTTTGCCTTCGGGCTTAGTACTGTTTTTGAATAATTTTCATTACGCACCTACTATTGTTAGAGGTGTTGTCTCCTTTTCGTGTTTATTGGATATTGGTTTTCAACATACTGTTTCAAGCAATGGAATTTCTGTTTCGTTAAATAATGTTTTTTATTTTAATGCTATTGCTGTGAATGGTGTATTTGAGATTGATATGAATGAATGCAATGATTATAATTCAATGTATAGCATCAATAATAAGAGAATCAAGAATGTCTCGGATTCATCTTATCTTTGGCATTGTCGACTTGCTCACATAGGCAAGACTCGTATGCAAAAGCTGCAACGTGATGGGCTTTTGCAAGATATCAGTGATGAATCATTTGATAAATGTGAATCTTGTATATCTGGGAAGATGACAAAGAAGTCTTTCAATAATCGTATGGAAAGGGCAAATGATCTACTTGGTTTGATACATACTCATTTTTCAGATTCTTTTTTGTTGGTCCACAAATTGTATATGGATCACTAAGTAGTCTTGAATACCTAGTAGATGGTTAGGATAAATCCGAACCAATCTAAGTGAGAAACCCTAAGTGATTGTTATTGTTAATGCGGAATCTTAACAAGAACAATTAAGAACACAAGCAGGGTGATGAGGCGAAAAGTGTACCGCTTTTAAGGGGTCATTTAAGCCCGAAATCGTATTTATTTGATCAAATATTGCCCTAAATCGTTCCTTTTGTCATTTTAGGTACTTTTGAGGAGAAATCTGGAAAAGGAGGCATTTTGGACGTTTTTGGAGCATTTAAGTGAAGAAAACGGCAAAGTCTCAAGAATCGGCTAAAAGTTACTCTTGACGGCGTCACAATTAACATGGGACGGCGTCATGCCTTGGCAAGAAAAGTTGGATGTGAAATTTACTCATGACGGGCCAGTGAGATAGCATGTGAATTCTGACGGCGTCACGCTTTAACTAAATCAAGGGCGTCACGGCTTAAATCATAAGGGGACGGCGTCACGTTCATGATCCGACGGCGTCAAGCCTTGATAGGCCAGAATGGATTTTTGAAGAGCTAAAGAGGGACGGCGTCAAGAAGGTCACCCGGGAACCCTAAAAGCGGCGAGGTGACGGCGTCACAATGCATAAGGTGACGCCGTCAGATCCAAAAATCTATATATAGTTTTCTAATTTTTTGTCATTAAGGGAGAGCTTAGTGTGTGGAATTTTGGGATAAAACCCTAAGACGATTTTAGCTACTTTTTCAGGGCTTTTTGCCTTGAGATCTTCCATGTTTCATTGAAAGATAAGTTATCAATTAATCATTCAATATGTCTATGTGTTGTTTGATTCTATCTTATGCTTGTCTTTTGTTTAACATGTTAGGCTAATTTTATCTTGTGTTTGCTTAGATCTAATGAAACCTAGCTATTGATTATTGGTTGTTAGTGTGTTGTTAGTTGTATTGGATGATTGTTTATCTATGTTAGGCTTAAGAAAACTGGCTAACTTCCTATTCGGTAACTTGCTTGAACGTCTTAAGAAACATGAACCAAACGCGTACTAAAGGTTTTTATGGTTGTATTTAATGCACAAGCGAATTCTAGTGATCCCATGTTAGGAGCTTCCTAGCCGGCTCGACATAGGAGTGAAGTAGGAGCTTGTAGAGTTGGGGAAGTAAGTACGCCACCCCACGAATGGTATTAAGGAATACACCCGTCATCCACGCGACTAATACACACCAATTAACCGGTAAAAGATAGTTAGGGAGTAAGGAAATCTAAGTAAACACATTTCTCTACACATAAGTTTCTCACCACATTTCATTTTTGTTATTTTATTTTATTTGCATTCGTAGTCATTTGGGTTAGTTGACTAGCAACTAATTCCGCCCACTCCTTCAAACCCGAGATTTTACTTGCTTTCATAAAATTATAAAAACATAAAAAGAATCTTCCTCAACCCTTAGACCTAATTAGAGTAGCCTTTCATACCTAACGAACACTATTCCCTGTGGAGAACGATCAATCCCCCGTACTTACCACTACACTATACTACATCGGTCAGGTACACTGCCTGGTGGGGATTGCAAACTTCTCAAGATCCCTTGAGAGGTAAAACCTGTTGTAAGGTCGCAAAACCACGCAATCACAGGGATATCACTAACTTCGTATATTGATATTCACTATAATGAATTCGTACAACTCACACACGAACTAACAATCTTTAGGGATCCTTTTATAACACAAGGAAACCCTAGACGACACAGAAGATATACACAAATCTTCTATAAAGATACACACACGCATTGTATCTTTTCCTAACATAACTCTAACAAACTTTCCTATCTTTACGACCAGACTTAACTTTATAAGTCAACCAGACTTAAATATGCTACCAGACTTAACATTACATTACCAGACCTAATAACACAAACAGACCTAACTTAGATAAACTACCAGACCTAAGTTGTCTGCTCTTGATTCGTATCATAATTCCCAACAATCCTCCCCTAACTTGATCTTCATGCTCCATGAACTTCAAGTTCTTCTGATTAAGCCTTCTGAGGATTGAATCTTGAACACTTTGAACTGTATTAAGGTCTTATTCCTTTCTAGCAGCTTGAATCTTGATAAGCTCTTCTGATATGGTCTTTGCAGCAACATTGACTATATGTACATCAATTCATATTAAGTTTCATATCTATTCTCATCACTTCCAGGTGTGTTAACTCCTGTGAGAGGTGAATCATTGAAATTTAATGGATTTGATGTCTCTTTACCAATAGCCATTACTACTGGAGTAGCCAAATATTTTGGTGTGTAAGACCATGGTACACTGATAACCATATGATTTTTAGCAAATCATCAGCTTATCAACGGATTTGTTAAGTCTTTACCAAAAGCCGTTTGCTTCTGGACTAGTCAATTCTTTGATGGAAAAGCACCTCATCATGGTGAATTGATTACCATTTATGGTTTTCCACAGCCTTTACCACAAGCCATAACCTTGTGGGCTAGCCAACTCTTCACTTATCTTAGATATGGTGAGTTGAATACCATACAATTTTTGGCAAATTGTCAGCCATAAACGGATTTGAGCAATCTTTACCTGTTAGCCGTTTGCTCAGGATTAGCCAGTCCTTATGTTGATGAGACAAGGTGGACTGATAACCTTTTGATGTGTTAGTGCAAAGCACCTCCACCAAGTGAGAAAATTATACTTAATCCAGCATTGCCTATAAAAGACACAGATAAACAATTTTTTTTTTTTTTTTTTTTTTTTTTTTTTTTTTTTTTTTTTTTTTTTATCACTAACAGAACTAAAATCAAAACTACAAGACTTAAAAATAACCTAAATGCTGGTAAGTATTCATACTTTACATACTTCACAGTTTGACCTCCCCTTAGGCCAAACCTCCCCTTAACTCAAACTAGGGGTTCATCATACCAATGTTAACTACCAGATAATTGAATCTAGGACCATCAAATGCCTTAGTTAACAGGTCAGCAACATTAAAATCTGTATGTATTTTCTCCACTCTAATCAACTTCTTTTCAAAGCAATCCCTAATGAAGTGATGCCTTATTTCTATATGCTTAGTTTTAGAGTGATATACTGGATTCTTAACAATACAGATAGTACTCTTATTATCTATGTGGATAACAGTATTCATAAAATTCAAACCATAGTCCAGCATCTGATTCTGAATCCACAAAACTTGTCCACAGCAATGAGCAGCTGCTACATACTCAGCCTCAGTAGTTGAATTAGCCACAATCGTCTGCTTCTTGCATTGCCAAGATATTAACCTCCTTCCAAGGAACTGACAACCTCCTGTTGTTGATTTCCTATCCAGACTTGCACCAGCATAGTCACTGTCTGAATAAGCTGTCAGGTCAAAAGTTGACTCCTTAGGATACCAAAGGCCCAAATTTGGTTTGCCCTTTAAGTACCTGAAGATTCTCTTCACAGCATGAAGAAGTGAAGTCTTTGGTTGAACCTGAAAGCGTGAACAAACACAAACTGCATACATAATATCAGGTCTAGAAGCAGTAAGATACATGAGGGAACCTATCATGGATCTGTAAAGATGCACATTCACATCAGCAGCATCTTCATCCTTTGTTAAAGGCACTTTGTTCTCCATGGGAGTGACTGCTTCCTTCACATTTGAGAACTCAAACTTTTTCAAAACTTCTGCAACATACTTGTCTTGAGAAATAAAAAGTCCATCATCCTTTTGCTTAACTTGTAGTCCCAAGAAAAATGTAAGTTCTCCCATTGAGCTCATTTCAAACCTGCTCTTCATTAAACCTTCAAATTCATCACACCAAGACTTTCTTGTGGATCCAAAAATGATATCATCCACATAAATTTGGACAAGAATAATATCCTTCTGATCTCTCTTAATGAATAAAGTCTTGTCAATTACACCCCTGATGTATCCATGTTCTTCAAGAAACTGTGAAAGAGTTTCATACCAAGCTCTAGGAGCCTGATGAAGACCATATAGAGCTTTAATAACCTTATACACTTGATTGGGGTTAGCAGGATCCTCAAAGCCAGGAGGTTGATGTACATACACATCTTCTTCAATAGTGCCATAAAGGAAAGCACTTTTGACATCCATCTGATATACCTTGAATCCCATGTATGATGCATAGGCCAAAAATAACCTGATAGCTTCAATCCTTGCTACAGGAGCAAAGACCTCATCATAATCTATGCCTTCCTCCTGTTTGTATCCTTGAGCTTCCAACCTTGCTTTGTTCCTTACAACTACCCCTCTTTCATCCCTTTTATTCCTGAAGACCCATTTAGTACCAATAACTTTAGCTCCATTAGGTAGGTCTACAAGAACCCATACTTTCTGTAGCTTGAACTGCAACAACTCTTCTTGCATGGCTTCTACCCAACTTTCCTCCCCTAAAGCTTCAGAAACTGTAGTGGGTTCACTTTGAGAAAGAAAGCAAGCAAATAAGCAATGTTGCTGGTCCTTATGGTTGACCCTTTGTTGTTGCTTAATCAGGCTAATGAGTGCAAGAGAATCAGACTGATGTTGCACTCTACTTCTTGTTTGTACAGCAGACTTGGGGTTACCAATTATTTGGCTCTTGGGATGAATGGTGTGGATCCTGAGAGTGGGGGTTGGACTTACCTCCACTTCAGTGGGTAAGTTGTTGAAATCAGTAATAATGCCTCCTTCATCATGAGAAGCCCCATCAAAGACACCTTCATTAGGATTAGGAAATACTTCAAGTTCTGGCATCTCAGAATCAGCACAGGCAGTACTTGAAGAAAGGTCTGGTAGAACACCACTACCAGACTTAAAATGTGAAGTACTGGTAATGTTAGGGGATATAACTTTGCCAGACTTAACTTCAGAATCTCTTTTCTGAGTGGAAGAATCCTTGATTACTGCTTCAGCTGCATCAGACTTGTTCTCTGTAGATGGAATTACAACAAGCTCAGCCACATCATCAATGTTCTCTGAATTTGAAGAATCTTTGGTACCTGCAATGTTAGTAACTTCTTGGGTACCTGCAATAGGGTTAATTTGATTCTCCTTGGAGACAGGAATATAATTCATAGAGTCAGTCAAATAATCAATATCAAACATCCACCTATGACCAATTCCCTTGACATTGGGTTTTTTCCTCAAGAAAGTTTACATGCAGATTTTCTTCTACTTTCTTGGATACTAGATTGTAAACCCTAAAGGCTTTACTGTTTAATGCATACCCAAGTAAAAACCCTTCATCAGACTTTCCTTCAAATTTTCCAAGAACACTTAAAGTATCAAGAATGGTAACATGACACCCAAAAGGTCTTATATGGCTAACAACTGGTTTATGGCCAAACATAAGCTCATAAGGCGTTTTATTTTGAGGCTTGGTCACTCTAACCATATTAAAGATGTAGCAGGCATTGCTGACTGGTTCAGCCCAAAATGTAGTAGGTGAAAGTGAATCTGCTAGCATAGTCCTAGCTGCCTCAATAAGTGTCCTGTTCATTCTCTCTGCAACTCCATTTTGCTGAGGAGTTCTTGCATTACTGAATTGTTGCTTAATTCCTTTATTACCACAAAAATCTAGCATGCTCTTGTTTTTAAATTCAGTGCCATTATCACTCCTAATGATTTTAACTCGTTTATCAATAAGGTTTTCAATCTGTCTAATGAAATTTTGAATCAAAGGGGTAGCTTCATCCTTCCTAGACATAAAGAACACCCAACAATATCTAGTACAATCATCTGTAATGACAAGGCAATAGCATGCATGATTAATACTGTGAACAGATGTAGGGCCAAAAAGATCCATATGTAAGGTATGTAAGGGTTCAGTGATTAATCTTTCTAATTTAACCTTACAGGATGCCCTATGTTGTTTTCCCTTGTTGCAAGCCACACAAGTATGATCATTTTTAAATAATTTTGAAGGCAAACCTCTCACAAGGTTATTCTTCACAAGTTTATTCATGTTTTTGAAATTCACATGGCCTAACCTTCTGTGCCACAACTTAGATTCATCCAATGTAGCTTTTGCAATTAAACAGGTAGCACCTTTTGCAGGATTAGATGCTTTCATATCAAAACTGTACATTTTTTGTTGTCTGGGAACTTTAAGAAGAATCTGATGTTCTTCAGGCATCTTAAAGTCCGGAGTCAACACAAGACAATCAGTTTCAGTAAAAAGCACCTTATGCTGAGTATCACAAATTTGTGATATTGAGAAAAGGTTGAACTGCCCAAGTTCTTTCACAAAAGATACATTGTCAAATTCTATGTTGCCCACAATAATTCTTCCTTTACCAGTTATCTGTCCCTTGCTTCCTCCAAAAGTAACAGAACCTCCTTCGAATTCATGAAAATCATTAAGATAGTTCTTGTTACCAGTCATGTGCCCAGAGCATCCACTGTCAAGTATTCCCCTATCTTCCATATAGCAAAGTGGATGATCCTGCACAAAAAGAAGAGAAATTAGTTTCTCTTAGGAACCCAGGCCTGAGTAGGCTTGGGTCCGCCTTGTGGATCAATATGCTTAAATTTCTTAATTGAACCTGATCCACTGTTGTTTTGGGATTTATATTTGGATTTATTTTTGTTTGAATCCCAAGACATACATGCTGAGGTCTTAACAGCAGAACCCCCATTTCCCTTTAAAGGTTTTGCTGTTTGTTTTCCAACTTGTCTTCTCACAGGCGAATGAGTTTTACAAAAACTATTTCTTTGAAAATTTTCATTCACCTGAGGTTTTTGAAAAGGTTGCTTGGGTCTTACAAAACCAGTGTTCATATTAGGTCTCACAGAATTAACATAACCAGTATTTACTTTAGGCCTCATAAAGTTAACATTTTGTCTATTCACATTAAAGTTTCTGTAGCCAGACCCAAAATTTGGTCTACCAGAATTAACAAAAGAGTTAGGTCTGGTAGTGTTATTTAGTTGAACAGGTCTGGGAACAAACTGGTTAGCATGATTAACTCTACTAGCATTATTCCAAACTGGTTTATTTGAACCATGAACCTTATTAACATTCATTCTCTTTTGCTCAGCCTCTCTTTTCATTCTCTTTTCATGGAAGTCACAATCTCTTATTAAATGACTCAAACTTCCACACACAAAGCATCTTTTAGGAGCATAAGTATAACTACTCCTACTTTCTCTGTGAACACTATTGCTTCTAGGTGACTCATTCAATTTAACAGATTCCCTAGGAGTTTTTATGTGATTGACACAACTAGGTTTAACTGTCTCAGCCTTTTGTTCAGTCACTACAGGTTTAGTAACAACAGGTTCACACTTCTCAATAACCTTAGGTTCAGGATTTTCTTTTTCCTCATTGTTTGACTCAGACTTAGAGTGATCAGAGGAACCATCAATAGATCCTTCAGAGTCATTGGATTGACAAGAAGAATATCTACTGGATTTGTCCTCTGAGGTAGTTGGTTCAGGCATTTGAGGACCTTTCTTACCATACACAAAGAGTGAATCATCCAACTCTTCCTTTTCAAGAGGAGTATAGTCATCACTCAAAGGTGGTGGTACTCCCTTAAAGTCACCAGTCTTAACAAACCTATTATACAAAGGCTTATCAGCATAGTCCTCTTCTCTATTCTTAAATATAGCCCTATTCTCATTTTCCTCATATCCTAAGCCACATTTTTTATTTGACTTAATTTGAGAATCCCAACACTTAAACAGGTTATTGTTTGAACTGTTCCATTGATCTACCCTTTTTCTCAGCTCATCCCTTTCCTTCTGAATTTTAAGCCCTAATTGTCTATACCTTTTAAGCTTTTCATCTTGTTCGTATATCTTATTAGCTTGAAAGTATAGTTTTTCATTTAAAGCAGCATGTTGGTTTTGAAGGGTGACATTTTGTGCCTCTAAAGTTTTTACAGCATTTTTATGTGCTAATAAATTTACTTCTAGATCACCTATTTGTTCTTGATGCTCATCACACAAAGCCTTAACATGATTATATGAGTCAGTACATAATTTAGAGCATAATGATACCTCATTACCAATGGCCATGAGAGCATGATCAGACTCCTCATTTACTCTTGGATGCTCACCCCAATTGACTCCTCCAGCTTCCATTGTCAACAGGCTCATCTGATTCTTTTCCATCTTCCCATCATCATCTCTTTTCTCATCAGCAGACTTCTTCTCTGGACAATCTCTTGAAAAATGCCCATGCTTGTGACAGTTGTAGCATTCAACAGTCCTCTTTGTGTATCCCACTGGTGATTTGTTGTTGAAGTTGATAGTCCTACCATATTGCTTCTGAAATCGTTTGACCCTTAAAGCAACCATGGCAATGTGCCATTTTATGTCCATCTCCTCAACTTCAGCATCATTAATCTGTTCAAGGTCTTCACTAATAAAGCTTTCATCTTCCTTTTGATTGGCAAAGAAAGAATGTATCACCTCATCAGTAAAACTTGAAGCAGACCTTTCACTTGAAGGAGTTTCATAGTTACCAGACCTAACACCACCAGATCTAACCTTGTAAGTACTGCTTTTGTTTAGAGACACAAAAGCAACATTTGATGAACTGGTTGAAGCCTGAGTGTTGTTACTGATGTCCCTTTCAAACATCCTGAGATTATTGTATAGGTCATCAGGTGTCATAGAATCTACTTCCTCCTTAATCCTCATCGCCACAGATACATTGCCCCATTCTGATGGTAAAGATCTAAGGAATTTGTGATTTGCATCCTCATTTGAGACTGCTGCACCATGAACTTCCAGTTGTGTTAACAGATGTTGAAATCTGTCATATCCCTTCTCCAAACCTTCAGTCTTTGAAACACTGAATGTTTCAAATTGCTGTTTAAGAACAGCCTTTTGCATCTTTTTGGAGTTAGCATTACCTCCAAATCGTTTCTTGATAGCTTCCCACATCTCCTTTGCATCAAGAATGCCATGAAACCTTTGTAGATGCTCCTTAGGAATAGCCATAAGAAGCAAGGTTCTGGCCTTCTTTTCCTTCTCCACAGCCCTAATCTCCTCAGCAGATACTGGTGGCATTATTCTGAGCTGCCCATCATTCCCTTGTGAAATTCTCTTCTTAGAATTTCCCTTTTGAATCACCTTCCATACATCACTATCAATGTATTCCATATAATGTTCCATCTCCATGGCCCATATATCATACTCTTCTCTCTTCAGTAATGGAAGTTTTATGTTTGAGATTGTGGTTGTGGAAGGGATGGGTTGTTGTTGTGATTGGGAGTTACTGGTATCGGTTTTTCCTTCATCTTCATGGTTTGATTTCTCATCCTCACTGTTATGGATTGAGAAAGTTTCAGTGAAAACAGGCTTATCGAATTCAGACATTTTGTAGGGTGATTTGAGTGAGAATTAGGTTTTTTTTTTTTTTGAGATTTAGTGTTCTTCGAATTCAGAGTCTCTTCCTTGCTCTGATACCACTTGTTGGTCCACAAATTGTATATGGATCACTAAGTAGTCTTGAATACCTAGTAGATGGTTAGGATAAATCCGAACCAATCTAAGTGAGAAACCCTAAGTGATTGTTATTGTTAATGCGGAATCTTAACAAGAACAATTAAGAACACAAGCAGGGATATCACTAACTTAGTATATTGATATTCACTATAATGAATTCGTACAACTCACACACGAACTAACAATCTTTAGGGATCCTTTTATAACACAAGGAAACCCTAGACGACACAGAAGATATACACAAATCTTCTATAAAGATACACACACGCATTGTATCTTTTCCTAACATAACTCTAACAAACTTTCCTATCTTTACGACCAGACTTAACTTTATAAGTCAACCATACTTAAATATCCTACCAGACTTAACATTACATTACCAGACCTAATAACACAAACAGACCTAACTTAGATAAACTACCAGACCTAAGTTGTCTGCTCTTGATTCGTATCATAATTCCCAACATTTTTGCTCGTTAGTTAGCTTTGACAGTAATTTTTTCTTAGATTATGGCACAGACAAGCGATAGTATCGATGAATTAAATATCTCAGCAGTGGAAAAAGGCGATTCAGTCTTGAATTCAGAATTGGTTGCTTCTTCGAATCCCACCGTTGATTTGGCTCAAAGGTTATGCCAATGATACCAAACACAACCAATACATGCATTTACGTACCTACACTCATCTTGGCTTCTTTTCGTGTTGTATAGTTGTTAGCTGAGTTTATTGGAACATATACTATCATATTTGCGGGGTGTTGCTCTGTAGCGGTCGATAAGCTATATTGCGGCAGAGTCACCTTTCCAGGGGTATGTGTGACATGGGGACTAATTGTTATGAATATGATTTACACCCTCGGACATGTCTCAGCCCACTTTAATCCTGCGGTGACCATGGCTTTGGCCTTCTTGGGCTTTATTTCCATTTAATGAGGTGAAATTTTAACTAATATCACATCTAATCAAGAAGGTTTATAGTTTATACCATCTCTTTAACAAACTCACATTTTCATTAATAGGTGTTTTAGTACACAGTATCACAATTTCTAGGAGTTGTTCTAGCTAGTGGAACGTTGGCCTTAATCATGGACATAACTCCTAAAGCATTTTTCGGAACTACACCATCCGAATCAACCACGCAATCACTTGTTCTTGAGATCATTGTTAGTTTCATCATGATGTTTATTGTTTCAGGTGCCACTAATGATCGTAGGGCGGTATGTCACTTTTCTAGTGAATACATTGTTTATTTGACGAGAGGACAAACTAGTTACTTGTTATTTTGAGATTAAACTTACACTTAAGATCAAGTAACTGATAGTTCAAACTTTTCATGTAATATTATGTAAAGATAAAAAAGCATGGAGGGATCATAGTTGGCATGACCATAACATTAAACGTTCTTGCAGCAGGGTAATATTTCAACTTTTGGGTTAATTTTTTTATTAATAATGTGAAATTGATTGATAAAACTTGGTTAGTTTATTCAAACTCAGACTGATTTCTGGAGCATCGATGAACCCAGTTAGAAGCCTTGGACCAACCCTCGTACTACAATATGATTACAAAGGAATTTGGGTATATGTTGTGTTAGAATTTAAATACTATGACAATCATATAAATAAATAATACATACATCAAAGCACATAGCGGAAGCAAAAATCAATATTTAACATGTAAAGAAATTAACCGAATAATAAAGATACGTACCTTTGATCCTAGCAAGAACAAGGATCTAAACTTCAAATTCTTCTTCTTTAACAAACAATAGGATTAGCGAGAAACCCCTTACCTTTTTGTTTCTCAATCCAAGATGGTATTAACTAAAGTAAGTTAATTACCAAGGTTTTGTACACACGTACTATAACCGATTAATGTTAAATGCTAGTGAAAGAACACAACTTAAACCAAACAATTTGTTTAATTGAAAAGTAAAGGATCAATTACCCCTAGGGTATATACGATCGGATTTTGAGCAAAGAAGAAGGAAAACAAACTTAGGGTTATAGCAAGAGTGCACAAGGTAAAAAAACCAATAACCCTTGAGTTTGTATTTATAGGCTACACATATTGGAGGACAAGTTAGGGTTGGATTGGGTTATGGTAACCCCCAACCGATCGGCTAGACATTCCCCAAGGGAATTCTAGAACCTTCTTGACCCCTATTTGCACCTATGGTCCTTCCTTTATTCACTAACGGTCGTTAGTCAATTCCATTAATTACTTAACGTCCGTTAGTCGTTATTTCGTGTTCAAATAATTAAATACATAACGTTTATATATATTAATTATTTCATTAATCATTCATACGTAAAATGTGCAATCCCATGGTCTCGAGTTCGATTCTAGTCATACACGATTTAATATTTTTCCATAAACTCTAACAGCTCCCACTTGGAAATCTATTAAAAGGGTAATGACATTGGTTAGCGTCTAGCAACACGCCAATGCCCCTAGTACAACTCGGGTGGTGGTCTCCTGGAAAAACCATTCGATGATTCATCATCATACTGATGAGTGCCTATTTACTCATCATTTTATACCCATATAAGACACAAAAATGACCAAAAAAACATCTAAATAGACCAAATATTATTGGTTTGTGTTTTTATGTGTTTCATGTACAAAATGATTGAAAACAAGGCAAAAGTGGACAAAACCGAGCTTGGATGGGAAAAAGAGCAAAAACGGACATTGCCGGATCAACTCGACACCAATTGAGCATTTAATAAAGAAAAGAAAAGTCAAAGTCAGCCCTTGGAATATCAAAATGTCAAAAATGGTCCTTGGATATACTTTTCAGAATTGGTAAAAGTGGTCCTTGAATTTTACAAAGTTACAACTTTGGTCCTCAAAGTTATAGACTAATTCCAAATTTAATCCTAAACTAAAACCTAACCCTTTTTATCCCAAATCCACTAAGCAAATAAAGGTTTAATACATTTGGAGGTTACTAAAGTTTGTCAAAAATTTGAAAAAAGTTACTAAAGTTGTTTTTGGTTGAATTAGGTTACTGTAGTTTGCCAAAAATTTGAATTAAGTTACTATAGTTTCCCAAAGATGAACTAAGTAATTATAGTTTTCCAAAAATTTGAATTAAGTTACTATAGTTTCCCAAAATTTTGAAAAAGGTTACTGCGATACTAGTGAAAAAAACTTGGCTAGAGGAAAAACGATCAAGTGGGAAACTATAGTAACCTAATTCAACCAAAAAAAACTTTAGTAACTTTTTTCAAATTTTTGGCAAACTTTAGTAACCTTCGGATGTATTAACCCGCAAATAAACCCTTAGCCAAACCCATTTTCCCAGCCCACTCCACACAAAGCCCAATCCAAAATAAACCCTTACCCAATCTCTTTAGCTAATCCCAGGGTCAACCAAAAAGTCAACACACCACTTTCCCGCTTTTTCCTTTCCCCAGACCTTTCACCTCACCTTTCCCCTGCTCCAATGTCCAGACAACCTTGTCTCCTCTGCCATAGCCAACCTTCCCCCCCCCCCCCCATGTGCAACAACCCAGCAAATTCAACACTGCCAAGCTGGAAACCCATGTCCCCATTTTCCCGCCAAAACCATTTTCAACGACTAAGATTAAATCAAGCAATCCAATGGTTCAAAATGAAGCACAAGAAGCACAGAAGACTGAAGAAACCCTAGTTATTTTAGTATAAATAGAAAATGTTGTAAAGCCTTTTTAGCGAGTTAGTTAGTGGCAAGTAGTTTATATCCTTAGTCGTAATGCTAGTGTAGTAATCAAACAATAGTATTTTCAAGCTTTCATGTATTAATTCAAGTCCTTTTTAAGTTAATTGTTTCAATCTAATTCAGTTCTGTACTAGTTTTCAAGTTTAATAGAAATTCAAAGTATTTAGTTAATTCGTATTAAGCTATTCAGTTATTGAAAATCAATCACAAGCCTCAGCACCATTCATATAAGCTTATTGTAGCTTTTTGTAAGCTTATATTAGATTAAAACAGTTCTAATTACCAAAAAGTCAAACACAGTCAAAATCAGTCAACATTAGTCAAAGAAGTTGGAGCATGGTAAATTTTGGATGGCCATGGGTTAGAGCTTCTTGGGAGGCATTAGGGTTGTTTAGAGAGTACTTTGGTTCACAAGAATTGGCCTTGGTTTTGAGCACAAGGCATTTTGTAAGCTATTTCCTTAAATTCTGCATAAGTACTGTTTACCAGCTTATTTTTGAGCTTATTTGCTTATTTTCAGATTAGTTGTTCTTATTGAGGCTCTGTGGTGTTAGTTTAGTAGATAAAATAGGGTAATTATCCATTTTGCTTAAAAACTCGCTAAAAAGCCTAAACAGTCAAGAATAGCTTAGCTTAATTAAGTGCTTGTTTTTATTTAGAAATGGTTCATTAGAGGTAAAACAAGTTAGGTGATCATAGTTGAATCAGAAACTGAGCTTATTTCAGTCTATTCTAGTGTTAATCTTAAAATCAGATCCTTAAAGGGGTGTTTAGGTTAAGACCCAAAATGGGTCAAAATGGTTACACACTGTTCATTTGCCATTTGTCTTATTTTAATCTTGATTAGTTGAGCCTATATGAGTTGTTTGTAGAAGCTTTTTGCCTGCTTTTGAAGATTTCTAGGTGTTGACTAGATTGGTGTATTTGTTGGAAGCCTACTGATCCAATAAGCTCTTATAGGTATAAGCTCAGTTAAGCACTTGTCTTTTGTAAGTTTCATACTTACTTTAGCCTATTTAGTTAGTAGGGAAGGTATGGCATCAGTTGGTTAGGCTATTAAGGATTTTAGATCACCTCAGACTGCATTCGTCAAATTTTCCCATTTTGTAGTTGTTTCTTTTATTTTTCATTTGCTAGTAATAAGTTGTAATAAGATAGAAATTGGTACTATAGAACTTGGCCTGCTTATCTAGTTGTTCCCATTTTTCTTTGATTCTTAGAATTAGCTTTTTAGTGCCTTGAAAAGCACTCATTTTGCCCTGCACATGCTGATCTCAGCAGACCTTTAGTGCCCTTTTGCTTATTTTTGCTTTTCTCAGTGCTTATTTGTTTGTATTTGTGGCTTTTCCATTTTCACTTAGCTTATTTTCATTTACTCAGCTTATTGTAGCTCCCTTATAGCTTGTCTTAGCTTATTTTGCCTTATAGTAAAAAATTTTCATTTTCTTCTTAAAAGCTTACTGTTTGTGTCAATAAGCTGTTTCTCAGCTTATTGGTAGTTTTAAAATTAGGTTTCTTTTCAAAAGTTGCTTATTTGTATTAGTTTTTCAAGTTTTTTTTTTTATTTAAAAATAAAAAAAATAGTTTTCAAAAATGCCAAGAGCAGGGTTCGAACCCTGGTCTCATGACTCGCCAACCAACACGCTTAACCAACTGCCCTAAGGTCTTTGTCTTGTTTATCTTTTCCACGTTTTTTATTTAACCCAGTTTTTCCCACTTTAGCTTATTCCCCCTTTTCAGCTTATTCCAGCTTATCTGGATAAAGCTGTTGTCTCCCTTTTATTTTTCCTAGGACCAGTTCAGCATTTAGCACTTTCCTGTATTTTTTCATAATTTCCCATTTCCATTTAGTATTTTTAATTCATTTTTCTTTTAAATTTAGTTTTTAATTCGTATTTAATTGAATATTTATCAGTAAACTATAATCCTCTTTTTCAAAATTTTCTTTTATTAATTAGAACTTAGGAAAATTAATTTGGCTTTTCTAGGATTAGAATTTCATCATTTTGACGTTTAGGCTCGGGATTTCCCGGTTTAAAACGCATTTTTAGATTTCCTTTACGTTTTTAATTACGCGTTCCTTAGATTATCCTTTTCCTTGCTTATTAAGTCGTTTTTAGCTTATGTTCAAATACCATAGCATCAAAATCCAATATGTCTTCGTTTTCACTGTTCACGACTCGTTGGGGATAACGACTCGGGTTTACATATTTCCTTTGTAAATCCTTGGAGAAAAATACGTGTTGATTCCATCGAATCAATTTTTGGCGCCGCTGCCGGGGAGGGTTGAAGCGAATTTTTAAATTCTCGTTTGTCGATGCGTGTTTTGAAGACCCTTCTCTCGAGAAGTTATCGTTTTCTCTCGTAAATATTTTCTTATTAAAACCCAAAAAGATTTTCTTTTCCAATTTTTCTTCCTTTGTGTTTTCCAATGTTGCTTAAATACAAAAACCCAAAAATATTTTCCTTTTTAAATTTTATTTTTCTATCTTAGTTTGTTTTTCCATTTTAAATAAAAAAATCCAAAAATATTCTTCTTATTCCTCTTAAATGTTTAATTCTTATCTTTTTACCCTCTCATCGTTTAATTCTCCACAATGATCGATTTTCCACCATATAATCCCCATGATCCTCGGACCATGGAGGATTTCTATCGTCCAACACTGATCGGTAGAGGAGGACCGATCACTCCTACATCAGTTTCGGGAACCGATTTCAAATTAAAAAATCATATGGTTCAACTGATCCGGCAAAATTGCCAATTCTACGGATTTCGAGATGAAGATGCAAACGAGCACCTAAACAAGTTCATATCTATCACTCAATCCATGAAACAAAAAGGAGTTTCTCAAGATAGCATTCGTTTGAATCTTTTTCCATTCTCTTTATCCCACGAAGCTGAATCTTGGTTTTATACTCTTAGAACCCACTCAATTCATACTTGGGAAGAGATGTTCCTCAAGTTTCTTTCAAAATACTTTCCACATTCTAAAATGGTGCAGCTAGGGAAAGACATTCTGAATTTTCGGCAATTGCCCATGGAGTCAGTATTTGAAGCTTGGGAACGATTTAAATCTTTGTTACGAAAATGTCCTGATCACAAAATTTTGCTTCTTGATCAAATCCTAACATTTTATAGTGGTATAACTCCGATTGATCGAGACAAAATCATGTTGGCTGTCAGAGGCAATCTCATGCGAAATACTCCTCAAGAAGCTTATGATTTAATCGAGAATATGACACAAAATCACTATCAGCGGGATGCTGGAGCCCTTTATGACTCCACCACTGTTTTGAGTGATCATTATTCCGATTACATTCCCGCTGAGATTGTACAAATTGGGGTCAAGATCGGATCCTACCTAGGATCGTTTTCGGCTTTGCAAGATCGGGATCGTAGGATCGTAAGATCGAATCCTACCTAGGATCGTTTTTGGCTTTTCCTTTACATATGTATACAAACCATTTTTAAAAACCTTCCTCTAAAAAAAAGTCAAAAAAAGTAAAAAAAAACAGGATCGGATCGTTCACGATCCTACGATCCTACGAGCGATCCCACGATCCTGTAACGATCCTACCTGAAAAAAGGGTTACCAACAGGATCGGATCGTTCACGATCCTACGATCCTACGAGCGATCCCACGATCTTGTAACGATCCTACCTGAATTACGATCCCGTAACGATCCTGCTCGTTTTGTATGTGTAGGATCGTAGGATCGTACGATCCTACGAGCAGGATCGCGATCCTGACAACCTTGCTATCCACTATTCATACTCCGATGAAAGTGATGAGGATGATCCTTTTGATGAAGAGAAATCAGATGAGGACACATCAGATACCTTTTTAATAGGGGACAAGGAAGCCGAAATTAATCCTCTTAAGGAAATTGATGACCTTGTTCCAATCCCAAGGGTATCCGAGGAACCTCTCGATCTTCCTGATTCTACTTCTCAAACACTCGATATAACTATCACAAATCCTTTGTCTAATTTTGATTCTGAATTTACTCTAATTTCAGATAATCAAAATTTTGATATTCATAACAAGAAAAGTGATGAGTCAGATACGGAGACGATAATGGACGAGGTGCAAACTTCTAGCACACAAAGTACAGCACATGTCCCACCTCCGCATATCCTTCCAGAGCCCGAGCTCAAAGTCGTTCTTCATAAGAGTGATTATCTTCTCGAGGAGTTCACCGATGAACTCACTCGCATCTATCCAACCCCTCCGGGGGATGAAGATATAAACTTCAATTTTGAATCTGATCTGAGAGAATTGGAATTTTTGCTAAGTCATGACCCGTCAACTAATTATGCCTCTAGTCTGGGGGAGTTCGCCAATGAACTCTTCACATCATATCTCCACCGGAGTATGATTACTCTAAGGACTCGGAGGGAGACGTGATCTATAGTGAGCGGTTGCTTATTAAAGACACTATCCCGAACCCCCCCCCCCCTGAGGTGCTTTTAGATCATGACCTTAAGAGCTTAAACGACAAACTTGATATTGATGGAAATTTTCTCCCAATGACTATCAGAATCTTTCCCCCCTTTATCACATATAATGTGATTTCTCCTCTTCTTCACTCCTTCGGGAGTGAGGACACCATCTTTGACCCCGGCATCGTCGTTTATAATTTCTATTTTAAGCCGGGTGTATCTCATCGGAGTGGAACTTTCATGTACTTCAATGTTTATCCAAACATTTTGAATGAAAGTACGATGGAGATTTTCTCTTCCACTTGCTTCCCCATGGACCAATGAATTCGGGGTCGAGTCAAGCTAGTGACTCGGTTAACAAAAACATTAGCACCACCCATGTTTCTGACTTCTTTCTATTTTCTGACACTAAGTGTGGGGGGATTCCTCTACTGTGCTTTGTTTTGTGTGTTGTTTGCTCTTGTTTGCAGGTTTCCCTTAGATCGTGATGATTGATGCGCCTGTTTTCAATCCAGCCGCCCAATATCCGATCTTTTTGCTAACGATTATCTAGGGATATCTTTTTAATCCTGTTTGTGAAAAATAGAGAATTCTGTCACACACTTGGCTATTAGTATTACCTTTTTACGTTCTAAGTGTCGGCATAATAGCCGGTACTTTGAATATTGAGGGCAATATTCAATTCTAAGTGTGGGGGGGAATTCTCGCGATTTTTTTTGTTTTTTTTAATAAGAAATTGCATAAAAAGAAGAAGTGCTTTGCACCAAAAAAAAAGAAAGAAAAAAGTGTTTAGTCTTGATTAGGTTAGAACAAAGGGAATCCCGACTCTGCCAGAGTGTTGATCTGGCTGCTTCCTTAACGATTAGACTAAGGTTTTACGATTTGTGCAAATGAAAATGCTAAGCGTAGAGTAGTTGGTTCTCTTTAGAGCTTATACAAGTAATCTATGGCTTTTCCTCCCAGAAGCTCCTAATCTGAATAACTTAGTGCTGTTTTCAAACGTTTGAACGTTAAAATCATGTTGTTATGCAAAACAAATTTTTATACAATTTTGATATAGAGTCCGAGTTCAACTTTTTATTTTAATTTTTGAGAAAGCATTTATATATATGTAAAAAAAAAATTAAAAAGTGAA
>CP139503.1:309582653-309734620 GCA_021014915.2 Artemisia tridentata subsp. tridentata | reverse complement strand
CATAAGTGATCATTAAGGGTTTACTCGCCGACAAGATTAGAGCCAACGAGAAAGGGTTAATTATATACACTTCATATAAAACTAGCAATAAAACAAGTGACAAGCTACTTAATTATCAGGACATGTCTTCTTATTGTCTCAAGTATCTATCTGTGTACGTGTGTGCTAATCGCTGATTCGTGCTCATTAGTTTAGTTTTTATTTAATCATAACCAATCCCTGCCAGTCTCTCAGGCTGAACCCCCTTGCGTTAGATTAGGATGTACAGCTAACTTAAGATATTAAAATACTGATTAGAATAACTAGATAATACGTTCCACTCTTAGTGATCGACACTCTACTTACCATTATATTCATACTGACCGGGTACACTGCTCGTTAAAGTGTGTGTTTTATTGATAAGTCGGCTAAATATAAATTTAAAACTTGAGTAGGCATTAATACTGCTAAAACCACAACGACATCACGCGCGCACCAAGTCTTTGGCGCCGCTGCAGTGGATATAAAAGAATTAGAGCAATACACACGCACACATCAAGTATTTGGCGCCGTTGCCGGGGAGTGAATTGTTATTATCTATTAATTTGATTAGTATTTTAATTAGGTTTTTCTTTTTAATTTTTAGATTCTAACCGCTAACCCCGTTGTATATTAGTTAAATTGCATTCATTGTATTATTTGCATATTTTCTATTTTGTGTGTTATTTGTTTTCTTTAATTTTTGTTTCTTTTTGTTTGTTTTTATTTTTGTTTTTCTTTTTCTATTTTTCTGCATTCTGCTATCGTTGTATTGAGCTGATTCAAACGATACGGCGCATCTGTTTTCACAGATACGGCGTATTGCGTTTAATTTTTATAAAATACAACGCGTTTAATAAATTCGAATACGACGCATCTTTCCCCAAGATACGGCGTATTCTGTTCTTAATAAGAAATTTTTCTAAACCCTAACGCTATACGACGCATCTGTTCTAACAGATACGGCGTATTTATTATTAAATTAAAAACATTTTCGAATTATTAAACAGATACGACGCATCGATTTTTATCGATACGGCGCATCTTCTGAATCAAAAATCTTGTATTTTGAAACGTAACGAAAATACGGCGCATTAGCTTCTGTTAATACGACGCATTTAATTTTAATAAATATAATCGATTTTTACTATTAAACTAATACGACGCATTCTAAAATTATAAGCGGCGTATCTGTTTTCTGAATAAAAGTCTGATTAAATTTTAACGTAATAAGATACGGCGTATCCAACTTTTTGGATACGGCGCATCATCTGCAGATATCAGTAACTTTTATTTTTCGTATTCCGTTTTCGTTGTTAATTTTCTGATATATTACTTTCTTGAACATACCCTACTGATGCTTTTGTGATAGTTTCAGGAAGTGCATGACCAGGAGTTCAACTAAGAACTTGATTACGCCTTTCGAAGATCCTGAACGAGCCTTACATTCGCTTAAAAGGCTTTTCAACACAAAAAGCTTTGAAATTTCAAGTTCGTTCGAGCTTGATTATTTTTCTGAAGAGAAAGAGGAAGAGGAAACAGAAACAATGGCGGAAAACACTACTATGGAGGAATACATGAACAAAACCCGTGCTGATTACAGTTCAGGAGTTGCTAGACCAAAGTTTGATGAAAAGTCAAAGTTTGAGTTGAAGGGTCAGTTTCTCAAGGAGCTAAGAGAAATGCTTTCAGTGGAACAGAACATGAAGATGCTAATGAACATGTTGAAAAAGTCCTCGAGATTGTAGATTTGTTTACTACAGAAGGAGTCTTTGACGATCAAACTCATGCTAAGAATCTTTCCAATTTCGCTTAAAGGAGCTGCTAATAAGTGGCTAAGGAATGAACCTGCTAGTTCAATCACAACATGGGAAGATTTGAAGAGCAAATTCCTGAAAAGATATTGTCCACCTGCTAAAACTGCTAAAAAGATGGAGGCTATCAACAGTTTCAAGCAAGAGCCTGATGAAACTCTTTATCAAGCTTGGGAACGATTTAAAGACTTATTGATGAAATGCCCTCAACATTATCTAAGTCCAATGCAGGAGATAATATTGTTCTATCAAGGATTGGACGTGCCTACTAGACAAATCTTGGATGCTAAGGGAGCTGTGCCTCAAATGAGTGCAGCCAATGCTAGAAAAGCTATCCAAGAAGCTGCTGATCATTCTCAAAAATGGCACGACGGAACCTCTACTAGATCTAAGAGCAGCACTAATTTTGACGGGTTTGCTGCAATTCAAGCTCAATTGGATAAAATTAGTAGAGAGATGAAGAAGCGTGATGAGAAAGTTTATGCTGCCCAAGTTGGATGTGAAAAATGCGAAGGACCTCACTACACTAAAGATTGCCCTAATAAGAATGAAAGTGAGACTTTTGAAGAAGCATACTACACACAATTTGGACAACCATTCCGACCTTCAGGAAGATTTAGGGAAGCTACTCCGGGATACTATCAAAAGAACAACTTTAATCCCACTTATCAAGAAAGGAGGCAGACTTTGGATGACACTCTAAAGCAAATTATGGCCGATGCTGCTAAAAGACATGAAGAGAACACCGCTATGATCAAAGAAATCCGAGCCTCAACGGATACTATAACAAGAAATTAAGGAGCTTCGATCAAAGCATTGGAACAACAAATCGGACAAATGAGCAAAGTTCTTCAAGAAAGGGGATATGGAAGTTTACCTAGCTCAACTGAAACCAACCCAAGAGATCATGTCAAGGCCATAAGCACCACTGAGGAAGTCACGCCTAACATACCTTTACCTAGAAGATTGATGAATGGTAATGATGCTGCAAAGCCCGAATTTTTCTTTAATTCTTCAATCAGTTTAAGGAGGCTACTCAAAGAAAAGCCAAAGATTGAAGAGGAGATCAAGGCTACAATGAAAGAAGAGAGCTCTGCAACCGACTTACGTGCCTTGCCTCATAAAGAAAAGGACCCAGGAAGTTTTACTTTACCTTGTTCAATTAATGATATATCTTTCAATAATGTGTTAGCTGACTTAGGAGCTAGCGTTAGTGTTATGCCCCTTAAGACATTCACTACCCTAGGACTAGGAAAATTAGCACCAACTAAGTTGCTTATTGAATTGGCTGATAAAACGGTAAAACGACCTGAAGGGATTGCTAAAAATGTGCTAGTTAAGATTGAGAAGTTTGTTTTCCCCGTAGACTTTGTTATATTAGATATGCCCGAGGATGTTAAGATTCCTTTAATCCTTGGAAGACCTTTCTTGTCTACCGCCCATGCTAAGATTGATGTGTTTAAAAGAAAAATCTCATTAAAGGTAGGGAATAATAAACTAGTCTATAAGTGCCAAGATCCTGCTAAAAGCATAATTAGAGGCGTCTATGTGCTAGGATTAAGAGAACGTATGGACCTCGATCTAGAAGCAAGGTTTATGGGAGAAACCTTGATAAATAATGAATCACTTGAGACCTATAGTGGAGACCACATTGAATTAAATGATCTTAATTTGCCATTAGGAATCAATGATCGATTTATGGAGGATTTTGAACCCGAAATTGAAGAAGGAGAAATTATGGATATACCTAGAATCAATATGATCAACGCTAAGAATTATGATGAATTTGAAGGATATCCTAGTTTCTGTGATTATGGTAGAAAGATCCATGTAGATTATGCTTATAATTTACAATTTCCTTGCATGATAGGATTTAAACAAGTTAGTGCCAACTTTTTCCCTATTTTACCAATTAATGTAATGTCAAAAGATTTCTATAATTCTATAATGAAAAACAATGTTGAGTATAGAGGGAAAAACGTAGTTGGAATGTTCATGAATGTACCTATTTTTGTCGGGAATTTAACTATTGTTACAGATTTCACCGTGGTGGAAAGCATGGATGCTTATCGTGATGTTGAGATGGGTGACGTGATCGTTGGGAAACCATTTTGTAAGGAGGTCCAAATTAACGCTAAAAGATTTGAAGGAAAGATCACCTTTCAAAGTGGAAGCAACGTTATCACTTACATGATGCCTCGTGCTCAACCAAGGTTTAAACATGCCCTAACAAATTTTGTTACAAATTTACACCATTTCTTTTTGTAGATGAAAATGACGCTGAGAAAGGGATCGAATATCCGTACCAAAAGATGAAAGGATTCTACAAAGGTGTACTTGAATTGGGGCCGGAATATGTTCGTGACGAAGTAATTCGCAACTACATCGTGCACGGACATGTGGGGATTAATAGAACAAAATAATGAGCTGAACGTGAGTCTAACTTGAAGACTCTGGAATAAAGACAAGTGCTGACCGGGAGACAACCCGGAAAATTTTTACATTCTGTTCTGTGTCGAGTCTGTCAGACCTGCAGAAGATACGGCGCATCTCATTCCTAAGATGCGACGCATCGCCTGCACTTGTCATATCTTATTTAATTTTCTGCATTTTTTATTTTTGACTTTAAAACTTTCTGTCAGTATTTTAATGCGGCGCATCCCTGGTTAAGGATGCGACGCATCTTCTATTCTGATTCGTATTTATTCCAGGCTCGATACGGCGTATCTTCTTCCATAAGATACGGCGTATCGACTGACCTGATGATTTTCATTTTAATTTTCTATGTTTTATTTTTACTAACTACTAATGTATTATGCAAGTTTGAACCTTCTTAACTCAGGTGTGTTAAAGTCTGAATGGTATTATAGATTCCTGCATTCTTGTGGATACATCATTTTTGAAGCTTAAACGTTCTAATCCACAAGAAAGTTGATTTTTGCTCTTATACAAATGGAGGATCATACCGAGCAAATCTCAGGGGAGTTTTTCTGTTCTAATTCTTTTATTTTCCAGTTTTTAACCTTTGACACAAACAACGAGGATGTTGTTTAACTTAAGTGGGGGGATTGGAGAATTAGAACACTTACTTGTCCTAAACTTTTGCAAAATATGCTTAAAATGCGCTTAATATATAAAAATTTAAAAAATTTTAGCATGTTTTTGTTTAAAGTCTAAATTACATAGCTGCACACATAACATTATTTCCAAAAATTGTGAACTTTTAAAAATTCACAAATCTATGAGTGTGCCGGTGACTTGTAAACTTTAGAACTTGGCTTGTATACTATTCGAGACCACCATAATAAGTATTATATATATAATTGGAATGACTTGTCTAAATTGGTAAATTTCTAGGATTACACCCAAATAGCCTTTATATGTTATGTGATATTAACTAACTACATTGGTTAGTTAACCCCCGTATAAACCCTTTGTTACTCTCACTTTTAGAGTAAGATACCCCTAGAAAAACACTCAGAGCCATTCCTTTCGTTTCTTACACCTTTGTTATAATGTTTCGTTACACCCTTACACCTTAGCCTACCCTGTAGATTAAAATCCGTGGTTGGTTAATTGCTTTAGGCAAAGTGTGTTTCCTTACATTACCTGTGTTCGCGTGCGTAATTCATTATCTTTGGTTAGATCGGGAAATTGCACAATGCAATTGGTATGAAAGTAAATATTGTATATCTTTGAGTTTATTTTTCGTGTGTTTACTACTTTTGCTATTACAGTTATTTCTGAAAGTATGAAGAGTATGGAAAAATTATCCAGAAAAATAGTGATAGAAAAGTTGTGAAATTTTACACATATATGTTGATGTCAAAAAAAAAAATAATAAATAAATAAAAAAAAAAAATAAAAAAAATCAAAAAATAGAAAAGAAAAAGAAAAAGGAAAAGTTGGAAGTTTGTTTTAACCAACTTATGTAAAGTTTTGTATTAAGTGGTCGATATCACCACTATTTGTTGTATATTATATTTATGGATTGAATGGGAGTTGGCCGTTATGGGAACGCCAACTAAGGTTATTCTTTGATTGAGATCTTGTTGAGTATAATTGTGTCTTCAGTTAAAGCGTGAGTTATTCAATGATATGAGTCTTATTCATGGGATGGTTGGGAAAGTAATTTACCACATTAGGATTTTAATTTATCTGTTTTGTTTATTTTCATTTTACACCAATTTGTATCCCAAATATTATCCATACCCTACATCATTCTTTATCCAAACCTTTGATTTATTGAGATTAGGGATTTGAGCAATCTTAAGTATCGTAGTCGTGGATTCGGCTATGTATTTATGATTTTGTCGCCCTTTTTGATATAATATTATTGGTAAAGATTACTTGGTCCTATCTTTAGCCTATTCGAGTTAAGGATTTGAGCAATTGCAAGTATCGTGGTCGTGGATTCGATCATGTATTTGTGATTTTGTCGCCTTTTCTGGAATTTGAGATTGATAGAGATTAAGAAGAATGATTAACCCTTAACCAACAAACCTTTTTTACCGCTTTAGACTTGTTATTCCTTAGCTTTAGTGGGGGAGATGCGTATACTTGCCAAGCTTATGATAGAATATTCGTCACGACTGGACAGTTAAACGATTAGATTTGCTTTTATCAAAATATTTTACTTTATTTCTAATTCGTTAAGTGTTTGGTTGTGCAATTATGACAAAACGAATACATGCTTAAATATAAAAATAAATCCTAATATCTTTTAGGATACATTTTCATAAGATTTATTCTAAGGTTTACTTGGGGACAAGTAAAGTTCAAGTGGGGGGATATTTGATGAACTCAAATAAGTACATTTTATTATCATCATTTATCC
The DNA here is from genome assembly GCA_021014915.2 of Artemisia tridentata subsp. tridentata. Lineage (NCBI taxonomy): Eukaryota > Viridiplantae > Streptophyta > Magnoliopsida > Asterales > Asteraceae > Artemisia > Artemisia tridentata. Next base: position 309,727,951 of record CP139503.1, on the reverse strand, counting down.
TATTTATTTGACTTGTTTTATTATATTATATATGAGAATTGATACGTTAATGTTTACTTTTGTAATTCTCAGGTAAAAACAAGTATTATGTGAAACTTGGCGATTTTGGACTAATTATGGAGCAAAACAAGCAAGATGTTAAGAGTCTACTGAAATGTACAAGTTCTGCTCCAGATACGCCGCAACATATTCTTACATACGGCGTATCACTATCAAGATTTCACAGCTACAATCCAAGACAGCAAAGGACATGCGCCGCATAGAGAAATGGAGTTACGCCGCATCTTAAGGCGGTGTACGAATATTCCTGAATATATTAATCTTGGACCCCACGCGAAGTTAAGTCAATGCGCCGCATCTACTTATCCTATGCGCCGCATCTAACCCTCAGACAGAAACTATAAATACCCCAAGGCCAGACGAATTTCGGGATCCTACACACTAAGCTTCCGAAGACAGAAGAACCCTAGGAGACGAATTCAGACTGTTAGCAGCACAAGACACACCCTAAACGAAGATACAAGAGCTGTAAGAAGGTCCTGCATGTATTCAATTCATTAAGTAGTTTTGTTTTATTGTATTAGTACACTTTAATTCATCAGGATTGATGGGCCGATTCCATGTGACTACGGAAAATCATGGGCACCCCTTAAAATTGTTTTCCCATTAATTAAAGTTTATATGTTGATGTCTTTGGCGAATTTTATTAGTGCATTGATAACCTCTGTGTCTAGCTGAAGCATTGCTTGGGTCGCCATACCCCTTCCTCGCCTATCTATTTTAGCATATACGAAACGTGGGCATCACAAATGCTCAATATTCTAGGATAGTGGGATAGACATAAGTGATCATTAAGGGTTTACTCGCCGATAAGATTAGAGCTAACGAGAAAGGGTTAATTATATACACTTCATATAAAACTAGCAATAAAACAAGTGACAAGCTACTTAATTATCAGGACAGGTCTTCTTATTGTCTCAAGTATCTATCTGTGTACGTGTGTGCTAATCGCTGATTCGTGCTCATTAGTTTAGTTTTTATTTAATCATAACCAATCCGTGCCAGTCTCTCAGGCTGAACCCCCTTGCGTTAGATTAGGATGTACAACTAACTTAAGATATTAAAATACTGATTAGAATAACTAGATAATACGTTCCACTCTTAGTAATCGACACTCTACTTACCATTATATTCATACTGACCGGGTACACTGCTCGTTAAAGTGTGTGTTTTATTGATAAGTCGGCTAAATATAAATTTAAAACTTGAGTAGGCATTAATACTGCTAAAACCACAACAACATCACGCGCGCACCAAGTCTTTGGCGCCGCTGCAGTGGATATAAAAGAATTAAGCAATACACACGTACACATCACTTTTTCATTCTTCAACCCCTTCTTTCTCATTTCATTTCATTTCTCCTATTTTCAATCATACTTAGGACTTTCTAGTACTAAAATATTGGTAGTGTCCTTGGGTAGATCCCTCCGGCTCTGGCGGATCATAGGACGGTTTTCCCTAACCTTAGTCACCTTATAACTTCATGACTATCCTATTGATGCCATAAACCAAAATTCTTGAAAATCTCTCAAAGTGTTTATGAAAACATATTTTGATAACACTTTGAGAGTTTTGTGATTTTCAGAAATACTCCCCCTTAACATGTGCTCATAAGTGGTTAAGGTAAATTTGCACATGTCGGGTAGAGTTGGCAATTTTTGAATTGATTGATTTTCAATGAACATGATCGTCGCGAGACACGTTTACATCACTAGTAGAACTAGCTTGAAATTATTACCCGTCCAGATCATATTCAAAGAAAATCGCTCAAAATCGGTACATTCTACTCAGACATATCCTTTGCGAGACACGCTTACATCACCAGATAAACTGGCTTGAAATTATTACCCGTCCAGGATATGTCTTTTCGACTACTGACTTTTGCTATCGTCAATTGAGGGTCAATTCTGAGCCTAGCTCACATGAGATTTCAACTTACAGTGTTACCATATTTTGATCATATCTTTATTCTCCCCCTCAAAAATAGCATACTTATGATGCTTTTGGATAAACGTTTGAGAAAAATATGCCTTTTGAGTTTTGTGGGAAGAATTTCAAGAACTTTTCATTTATGGAACAAAGATTATTTTTCAAATACCCCCCTTAACGAGGGAATACTTGTCCTTATGAGCAGAATTTTGAAAAAAACTTAGAAAAATTCTGGTTTAATTCTACTCATAAGAAAAAAGCTTTCGCTCCTTTGATCAGGATTGAGGCTCTGAAGCGTACCTCAGGGTCCTTTCTTTACAGGTACGGGTTGTGCACTGTTATGTGTACACAAGCCATTAAGCATGATTTTGACGGAACATTTTTGTTTTGGAAATACTCCCCCTCAAAACTCGCATTTGTTTTGAGAATTTTAAACTTTTTTAAAGTTTGAGGGAAGGAGTCTTCTTGAAGCAAAATTCTGAAAGATTTAGAAATTTCAGTTTAAAAAATTCTTGAATGAATTTTGCTTCAAGGTAACCAAACCGTTATACTCTGAAATACTCCCCCTCAAAACAAGCATATGTTTTGACATTTTGAAACTTTGGAGCGAATTGGGGAGTAAAGATTTGAAAAAATCTTGAGCAAAATTTTGAAAAGTTTTGAAAAACCTTTTGAAAAATTTTGAGTAAATTTTACTCAAGATTAAGAAGTTTTTAGGATAAGTGCACACTTGATTTTAAAGAATGGTTTATCAAGGCACTTTCCTTTCTTTGAAACCCGAGTTGTACACTGTAATGCTTCCGATTCCGCGAGTAGAGATTCATGAGTAGAGATTTTTATCAGCTATTGATTCTCACGGGCTATTTATGGCACTTCACACATCTTCGACTAATTGGACATACAGGGTTTACGCTACCTCCGTTTCCATCGTAACCATAGTGTGTATGCTTCCGATTCCGCGAAGACATCGTGGGGGAAGAGAAAGTGAATGTACTTTGACTTTTCTTGCATTCTTTGCGAAAACACTCTTTTTCCAGATGTATCTGCATTCAGGGGGAAGAAATGTGCACATCGGGGACGCATAACAGATTCACGTGATCGAGCTTACAAGTTTAGTACTACCGGAGAGACGTCCGCAGAGATGATCAGTGGTTCAGTTTTGTGATTTTGGTGTAATCGTTTCAACTTTCGCAGGTTGTGATGTGCGAAGTAGCCTATTTTTGTGAGAAGATATTGCTGATTTCTTGCATGTTACCCCCGAACGGAGTTTTCGCATTGAGCATAATCGTTACTGAGTACTAGTCAAATTTTCTTGGTGTGGTTTACGATGTCATCTACAAATTCCGCTGCGTACTTACAACCTTCAAAAGTTAGAAGACATGTTAACTACAACAAAGTTTCGAATCTGCTGAAGACGGTTGTCAGTTTGGGGGGAATCTTATTCAGAAACTTCACCAAAAAGAAGTAGATGAAGAAGCCATTAAAGACATGCAGCATAAATTGGGGGGAAGTTAATCCAGTTCATGTATATTACATCGTTTGACTACAAGTGAAGAAAAGTTCTCAAGCCGAGGTACAAGATGAAGACAAAGAGCGTCAATTGTAGTCATCCTCAGCACTTGAAGAGCTTATGAAGACCTTTCTTTATTTGTATTTTTACTTGTAGGAAATGATGTAAGTAATCCCATATGTTGACACATTGGGGGAAGATTGTTGGGAATGCTTCTAGCACTAAAATGTGACAACATATTTGGGATTACAATAGTTATCGTGTAAGGCACAAACACAAGGACTAGAAGCGTCAATTATGTAAAGTCTTGTGTTTGTTAGCCTATAAATACCCTCCTAGACTTCACTAGGAGGGTGAGCCTTGTTATTGTATTTTTCACTTTCACTTTCATATTGAATAAAACCAGGTTTCCATCTCTCTCACTATACTTTCTCTCTCTAACCTCTACCATGGAGATGATGTTTTATCATCATCCCCGACCTCCCGATTCACAATAAATTCACCAAAACACGATCCATCACGATGTCTGTACCTTTGACCGGAGGCTATAAACTGAATATGTTAATGTAATGTTTTTATTAAAATGCAGAATTGCATATATATCCCTCTCAAAGTGAATAATTGCATCCTTTGTACAAGTTTTTGATGCACATAGTACAATGGTTTTTATGAATGCTTTGGATATATATGCAATTATGCATTTTCGGAAGGATATATATGCAAAAACCCCCTTAAAATATTAAGAATTTGATAAGCTATTTTCATGTTGCTTATTGTGTAGACTTTTAAGTTTATTCTTTTTTCTAAATACTTGTTACCTACTTACATTATGAGGTATCACCTGTGATACAAAATAATTTATTATGTATCACCAGTGATACAGAATAACTTATTAGGTATCACCTGTGATACAAATTAACATATTAGGTATCACATGTGATAGTTAGACTGTAGTTAGCTACTTGTTTTTGTAGATACAAAATATGAGGTATCACCTGTGATACATAAAAATCATAGGTGGTACAAAATAACATATTAGGTATCATCTGTGATACAAAATAAGTAAGTAAAACACAAATAAACAAAAACGCAAATTACATAGTCTTTGTTTGCCCGCAAAGAGGCTAATACACATTGGTAGTTAGTTACATATACTGAAAATAGCAAGCTGACATTTGACAACCCATTGAGTTCTAAGTTCTAACTTTGTGTTAATTTGCTTAAACAAAGGCTAACATATATCATGTACTAACAATACAAAATTGCCAAAAAGTTGCAACTGCAACCGATACGATGATCACAAAAACAAAAGTAGCCGCTAATACGACCGCAAATTTTTGGTATCTAAAGTTGTATATAACAAGAATAAGAATAATCGATGGATATAACATTCGTTACAATGATTAACGATGTCGTGATGAATTCAGGCTATTGTATAATATGAGACTATTGTTCCAATGGAAGAATGGGAGCAACATTATGTTCACTTGTAACATTCTTGATGTCAAAATTAATGTTTTCTGCAATTTAGTTGCATTCATCGATCCAAATGTCAACTAAAAGGTCCACAACATCCTGCAAAAAGCAACCTTCATTTTAGCAAACAAACAGTTGTCTAAAGTGGCGCATATACAACATGGAGAAGGAGAACATACAACTAATGAAATTGGCTCAGGAAATGGTTCACCATATGCGAGCAAATCTTCAAAACTTGTTGTCCAACTGTAGCGTAACATATAAAAAACCAACTCATTAGACAACTTATTAATCAAACATTATATTTTCTTTTGTGAGCCCTGTCCCTTTTTTTCTTATATTAACAAGTGGTACTCGCATATCAAAATGGAATAACAAAAAGTGAAAAGTCAAACCTCATAATTGGTTGTCTACAGTTGTTATGTGATGTTTGAGATCTATCACCAACCCATGCTCTTCTCATCTCATTCCAAGCAAACTCCGCTGCAGGGTACACAAAAAATGGATTTGCAATGGGGATATCGTTGTATTTATGAAACTGAAATGCCTATCAAGGGAGAAAATAGTAAAATAAAACTATTGTATAATGACATGATGATGTGTTATATTATGAATATCACTTGTGATTTTCTGAATATCACTGGTGAAATTCTGAATATCACTTGTTATTTTCTGAATATCTAACATTATCAGGTATCTCCAGTGATACAAAATGACTTATTAGGTATTACCTGTGATACAAAATAACTTATTGGGTATCACCTGTGATACAAAATAACATATTAGGTATCACCTGTGATAGTTAGACTGTAGTTAGCTACTTGTTTTTGTAGATACCAGTCTTGCAACTAAAGCCGTAAGGCATAAATTTGTAAATAAAAACAACTATAGTTTTTATATCAGTCTGGATAGACAACGATAGTTTGCTAATTGCCATTTTTATTTAGCAGCAGATGAATTCATTTGACAAATAAAAATAAGTCAACATGCAGCAAAAATGCCTTGAGAGAGGAACACATTGTCCATGACTAGGTAGCTCCAGAGCTGTACCATCTGAATAATGCATGATTTTGATTTGCCAATCTATCATGACAGCATCTCATTACAGAAGCTCTTTTATTATGTTTCTTGTATGAGGCCGGAGTATACATGATAACTATTAATGTGAAACCAAAACTGCATAAGCAACTACTTCTTCATCAAATAATTCACCTCCTTCATAACACTGTTCTCGACCCCATCTAAACATTTTCTCCTTTACAAGTGATATTCTGAATATCACAAGTGATTTTCTGAATATCACATGTGATATTCTGTGATTTTCTGAATATCACAAGTGATATTCTGTGATATTCAGAATATCACAAGTGATATTCTGTGATATTCAGAATATCACAAGTGATATTCTGAGTATCACATGTGATATTTTGTGATATTCAGAATATCACATGTGATTTTCTAAATATCACATGTGATTTTCTGAATATCACATGTGATATTGTGTGATTTTTTTAATATCACAAGTGATATTATGTGATATTCAGAATATCACAAGTGATATTTTGAGTACCACAAATGATATTCTGAATACCATAAGTGATATTCTGTGTATCACAAGTGATATTCTGAATATCACAAGTGATTTTCTGAATATCAAGTGATTTTCTGAATATCACAAGTGATTTTCAACTAATGTTTTGTAACATGAAAATCACAAGTGATATTCAGAATATTACAAGTGATATTCAGAAAATCACAAGTGATAGATATTCAGAAAATAACAAGTGATATTCAGAATATCACCAGTGATATTCAGAAAATCACAAGTGATATTCCGAATATTAGTTGTGATATTCAAAAACGTATAAAAACGGACGAAAACATAAGAAAACGGACGAAAACGTAAGAAAATGGATGAATACGTATGAAAACGGAGAAAACATAAGAAAATAACAAGTGGTCTGAATATCACATATATATCATCACATGTGATACTCAGAAGTGATATTCTGAATATCACAGAATATCACTTGTGATATTCAGAAAATCACAGAATATCACATGTGATATTCAGAAAATCATGTAAGTGGCAGCACTAACAAAGATAACCAGCAGTACTAAGCTCCATTGAACAACATTAAAACCAACTAGCAGTACTAACCTATGTGTGATTTTGTATGTATCACAGGTGATACCTAATAAGTTATTTTGTATCACAGGTGATACCTAATAAATTATTTTGTATCACAGGTGATACCTCATAATGTAAGTAGGTAACTACAGTTTACGCAAACTCTTTGTGCCGGTCACTAAGCCCAAATTATTTTTCTTTATTGGGCTAGTGTAACAACAAGTATTTAGCCAAAAAAAATAAGCTTAAAAGTCTGTAACAATCTATTTTCAACAAGCAGAAGTACTAATCATGTAAATGGCAGCACTAACAAAGATAACCAACAGTACTAAGCTCCATTGAACAGCATTAAAACCAACTAGCAGTACTAACCAATGTGTGATTTTATATGTATCACAGGTGATACCTAATAAGTTATTTTGTATCACAGGTGATACCTAATAAATTATTTTGTATCACAGGTGATACCTAATAAGTTATTTTGTATCACTGGTGATACCTATTAAAATAAGATATTAGGTATCACCTGTGATACATACCAAATATTAGGTATCACCTGTGATACATACCAAATATTAGGTATCACCTGTGATACAAAATAAGATATTAGGTATCAGCTGTGATACAAAATAAGATATTAGATAATTTTTTTGTCCATTATTTTCGTACATCACTTTTATTTTATTGTTCTTCACAAATGGCAAAAAGCGCAACGCACGATTGATTAATAAGCAACTGAAGTTTGTTTATCTAAAGATTCTAAGTACACGTAGTTTTATTGGTAGAGATAACTTAAGGAAAAAAAATTAACAACCAAAACAAAGCGAAAAACCAAAACAAAGAAAAGAAAAGAAAAAATACTAGCACAACATTTTGTTTCAGTCAAAAAGTCCCCAATATTAAACAAGCTCAACTACAAAAGCCGATGCACCTCCACCTCCATTGCACACACCCGCTGCCCCATATTTGCTGCCTTTCTGCCTCAAAACCTGTATAGTATTGTCACGATTATTGACTGAAAATATTTGTCAATAATCACCAACTGCAGCATGTTGCTAGCAGGGATATAACACAAATCTTTATATGCATAGTGCAAGAGCCAAACCAAGACAAAGCCATTATTGACTGAAAATATCTAATGGCAACAAGATATATTTGAAAGGTAATGATTGGTAAGTGTTCCAGCTGTTTAGGGGGCTCAATTTTGAAATCAATGCCTGGGTCCCAAATTATAGCTCCTCTTTCATGAGTTGTAATGGATATCGTGAAGAACTTTCATGAAAATTAAAGGTGGACTAAAATGAAAATAAGAAGATAGAGACATAAGACTGCCAGATAAGCAAATAGCCAAATTGGTTCTATGAAAATCAACCATTCTTTTTAAGATTTGAAAACCCATACAGTACTGGGGCTTTTTCGTGATTGAGCAAAACCTACACCCATATCTTGGATTCAGTCTTAAAAGATCACAACCAACTGGACAAACACAGCTTGACAATCCCGTTAAGTGTACTAAAAGTAAGGACAACCAAGTTCCAAAATAACCATTGTACTAAAGTAGACGCAGACACTAGTTACGATAACTGAGCACAACTTGAAGATCAAATGCTTGATTATGAAAGGTAACTGGTATAGAAAGGTCAAATGAAGTTTCTCCTACAGCATTGCAGGTGAGCTAATAAACACAATGAAACAAAGAAAAGTAAGTTCATTTATCGTCCTCACTTGATACACACGGCAAGTAAAATTTCCAAACAACAGTTTCACAAGCATACAAATTATTACATACATTACATACACCAAACAAGACTTCACTTTCAAGTAGAAAAAACGATGAATTAAGAACTGATCTGTGATTCTTTCCCATGTTACTTCCTCGAAGACACTCCAGGTCCAGCACTTGGGAATGATCGATGAAAAGGTTAACCTGTATCCAAGACAACAATAACAAAAAGTAAGTAACCTTAGATATAGACATGAACTAAAAACAGGTTACAGATTTGAAGGACAAGAGCATACTTTGGGACCATATTGCTTAATGAACCATTTCCCAAGCAACATGCTGCAGTAAAGAAAAATCTAACAAATGACATTGACCGAGGACTCGTTAAACAAATTCGCCCGGTTACCGTTTCCTTTAAACAGGGTTTTCCCAAACAGCAGCTCGTAAAGAAAAATCCCAAAAGTCCACCAATCGACTGCACTTCCATGGCCTTCTCCTTTAATGATTTCTGGAGCTAAATACTCATGGGTCCCAACAAATGACATTGACCGAGCACTCGTGGGCTCAGCTATGAGCTCAGGAAGCGGTGAGACTTGATTGTAAATTTCGGTTTTGGGTTTGGGTTTTGATTTCTTTTCTTTTTTGGGTTTGGTCATGAATCGAGGGACAAAACATGAGGGTTGTATGCAGGCGGGTTGAACCACACAAGATGGTTCAATGCAAGCAGGTTCTGTTTCTACATTTGTGTTTTGGGATCTAACCAGCTTTGGGTTGACAACACATCTCAAAGAGAGATCAAAATCTGATAACATTATGTGACCATCTTCACGCACCAAAACATTTTCCGGTTTGAGGTCTCTATATATGATTCCAAGTATATACAGATATTCCATTGGAAGAAGAACTTCGGCAACATAAAACCTAGAGAAAATTGGCTAAAAATTAATAGTTGAAAACAAGAAATTTCAAAGAGAGATAAAAAATCTGATAACATTAAGAATATCACAAGTGATATTCAAGAATATCACAAGTGATACTCTGAATATCACAAGTGATACTCTGAATATCACAAGTGATATTCTGAATATCGAAAGTGATATTCTGAATATCGAAAGTGATTTTCTGTGATATTAAGAATATCACAAGTGATATTCTGAATATCACAAGTGATTTTCAACTAATGTTTTGTAACATGAAAATTACAAGTGATATTCAGAAAATCACAAGTGATAGATATTCAGAAAACAACAAATGATATTCAGAATATCAGTTGTGATATTCACAGGTGATACCTAATATCTTATTTTGTATCACAGGCGATACCTAATATCTTATTTTATATCATAGGTGATACCTAATATCTTATTTTGTATCACAGGTGATACCTAATATCTTATTTTATAAAGATATTAATAACTTAGTAACCATTTTGTTGATATTTTTCAATGCACCCTAAATGTTTTCATAAAGTTAAACAAAGTATATGAATAAGGTATATGACATGTTTAACAAAAGACTCAGATTACATACTATAACTTCAGCAGCCAGTACACTCGAAATACTTCCATTTTCACGTGTACGGCTTATACAGTACAACCCTCCAAGAGAAAATCATACATCTTTAATAATAAAGTGAGTTTCTAATAATGTCCGTAACATAAACTCACCATTCCGATGTGTAAAGGATGTGACATTAATAATACGTGAAGGAACTGGACTGTTCTTTAGAAGAGGGAGTAAAACTTGTGTAAGAGAGAATGCCCCAATGTAATTAGTCCCCATCATCCTGTCAAAAGATACAATATTGTGTCAAGGCAAATCCTTTAATATTATAACCATCTTAACAAATAAATTAAGCTGATTAATTACTTTTAAAATTGTAGGAAGAGATAAGATTATTTACTGGTCATGGCCTTCAGTAGATAATCTACTTGTTGTTGCAAGTATCCCAGCATTATTTATCAGAAGCTGAATTGAAGGATGCATATTCAAGTCCAAAAACCACTGTCCAATAGATTCTTTAAACCTCATTATTGATGAGAATGATGATAAGTCAACTTGAAAAGCTTCGAGATTCGCCTCTTTGTTCTGCCTTCTGATGTCAGACATAACCTGTCAAAAAAATTAGAAAAAAAAGCATAACTGAAACGCATGGTACATAATTAACATCTGGCACAGAACATACCTTTGATAACTTATCGGAAGATCTTCCAGTTGCACGCATGTAAGGAAACTTCAGTTATTCATCGCTGATGACTGTCACATAGTGGAATAGGGAGTGAGACTGATGCTTATATTTTTTTTCTTCAAGGAGGTGACAAAGAAATCTAAAATGGATACCAAGAAAAACTCTAACAAACAAAAGAAAGAAAGTAGATAGTAGCATTTAATATGAATATTAATGCATGGTAGCAATGCTCATATCTAGCTATATAAGAGACTTATAACCTATGCAGATCAAGTAAAAACAAGTTGTTCTTTTTTTTCAACGGCATCAAGTAAACACAAGTAGTATATGAAAATAATTAACGTACCAAGAACGATACAAAAGCCTTCCTTTGAAAGAGCCAGAGCCGTTGCAGCACCCAAACCAGAAGTCGCCTGAAATTAATGAAAAAATATGTTAAAATGAGATATATTTAGCAACAAAAGTATTGTAAGGAAACAAATGAAGTATACTGATATGTAATAAGAAATTTGTTGTCATTATACTCTATTGTAACTTAAAAGTTGATAAACATGCTTACACCAGTGATAATGCAGATTGGTAGACGTCTACCAGATGTCTTATTGGAAGTCGATGATGCTGATGTTATTGGAGGCAAAGGTGAAACAACACATTGCTTATATACGGTTCTCTTGGAGAACACGCTTTGAGTAAATAGTTTTATATAAGAAGATATAAGGGGAAATGTCCAAAGAACACTCATTCTCCAGAATGAAAAGGTGCAAACGAAATGCAAAGCTTCCATCAACTCTTTAAATGTCATTTTTCTTTACGAGCTGAAAATAAGAATTTCAAAAGATCAGCATAACAAAATTTTGGCCAATCTCGAAAATACTCTTAGATTCCTTCTATGTTTGTTAAGACTTACCGAGTTACCGTGTTCATGAACGTTTATATCTTAATGAAAACAACCAAACATGTCTTTCTACAATCTAACTTCAGTTTTATCGATTTTATTCCCCATTTCATATATCTTGAATTTTTATCTGTGTGATATTAAGAATATCACAAGTGATATTCAAGAATATCACAAGTGATTTTCTGAATATCGAAAGTGATTTTCTGTGATATTAAGAATATCACATGTGCTTATATAACTTCTTAAGCCTTTTTTCCACCTACTTAACATAAGCTACTCCAAACACTCAACCTTAGCTTATGAGCTTATTTATCAACAAATCATCAACAAATCGATCATACATCTCTACTTACACAGCACAATAACACCATATTCGAATCTAAACGCTAAACGCTCCGCGCCAATCATAACCTTAAACCTAATTAAATTCGCAAATCGTCAACTAAAAACAACAACACTTCACAGATTCAACACATTGTTCACATACATCTCTACTTACACACCAGATTCGAATCTAAACGCTAACTTTGAAACGCTAAACGCTCCGCGCCAAACACACCTAAACCTAACTAAATTCGCAAACGGTCAACTAAAACCGATAACATCCACAATACAATTGATTAATTAACATCATATTGAAGAAATTGATCACTAATAGCACCAAATTCGAATCTAAAGTTACACTAACATAATGAATAATAAACAACAGATCTGTTAATAAAACAAGGTATTGAATACCGTCATAACGTTCAGCTTGTTGAGCAAGCTTAGCGACGTAGATGAAGGTGTCACGATCAACAGCCATCGATGGATTACTTTTACTTTTACTTACTGTGTGTTTGTGTGTGTGTGTAAGAAAAACGAGTGGAAAGTAAGAGGAGTGTGTGTTTTTTGTGTGTGTTTTTTATCCGGAAGTTATGGTGGTTTTTGATCAGTAGTGTGTGTTTTTTATGTGTGTTGGTAAGGGGGGTGAATAATGAGAGAAATTAAGAGGACCCTATTTTGTGTGTTGTAAATGTACCAAACTGCCCCTTCTGCATTTAGTTATTTTTTTAATTAGTAAATATCTTTTTAATCTTAGCCATTGATCAAATTTAAATGGAGGGTGGGAATGTGTCCCTTGGTATGTGAGTAATTTTTAGTATCCAAAATAACTCACCTCATTCTTTTCTAGATTTTTGCTTATACCTCTTGTTTACACATATGATATTTATTTATTCTTCTTTTTGTACATTTGATACTTATTTATTTATTCTTCTATTTTGCATAGATGCAAAATATGTCGATCGAATCATGTGCTGGTAATTACTAATTATTTTTTGAGTAAATTACATAAATGGTCCCTGTGGTTTGTCAAAAATTTCACTTGTCGTCCCTTAAACTTAAAAGTTGCATATATCATCCCTATCGCCTCTAAAGAATACTACTCGTGGTTTTTTTTTTTTTTTTTTTTTACTCAATTTGTTAGGAACATCCATCAAGTAGATCTCTTGCACTTGTTTTTGTTTCTGCATAATAAACAAGCAAATAACTTCTTCCTTTTTTTTTTTTTTTTTTTTTTTTTTTGAACTATAACAAGCAAATAACTTGCACAATGAATAAGACACATTAAAAACATACAGTATTTTAAAGCAGCATGTTAATTACCTAGCTAGGGAAGGCATTTCAACAAGAGGATGTTGGCTCAATTTGTTTACACTCTGCTTTTAAACCAATGGTCATGCGTTCAAACCTTTTGACACCCAATAATATGCACATAACATATGCTCTTATGTTATGTGTAATAATAGGCTCGTTCGGCTCGTGACTATTAAACGAGCTCTCAAACGATCCGAGTCAAGTAGTATATTTTTTTGGTTCGGCTCGTTAAACTTATCAAGCAATCTTTTTTGCTCGAACTCGAATATTTAAAGCTCGAACTCAACTAAGACGATATCGAGCTCGATCAGCTCGTTAATTGCTCGACTAGTTAACACCCCTACTTCTAAATATCATTTTTCAGCAAACGATCATCATTGAATGACATTAAATCTTCAAACCATAAAATATGTTACTTTTGTGTTTCTTAGAAAAACTGAATAGGTTTACATACATTACGACAAATACATGAACGAAACGAAATTATTACACAACCAAGATATTCTATAGTAAAAAGCATAGTTGCCAAGGATCTCGATCCTGATCTTAGGATCCTACGATTTTACGATTTTACGATACTGCAAGGCAAAAACAATCCGGATCCTACATAGGATCTTTGCAAGTTTAAGATCTTATAGGATCCCGATCTTGACCATAAGATCTTAAGATCTAATCCGATCCGATCTTACTTTTCTCGGATTACAAACTAAAAAACTAAAAAACTATAAATTTATGAGTTATTTTTTTTTAGAAAAAAACAACATGTTAATCTTTTTAAACATTTCATAATCATAATTTAGAACAATATTTCTATTAAATATTCATAAAATATTTCTATTATAATGGATAATATTTTGTAGATTTGTATAATATTATAAAAACTATTAAGAAATAACATTAAAGTAGGATCTCGATCTTAAGATCCCGATCTGATCTTACAATCACAATCTTGTAAAGACGAAAACGATGGTATATAGGATCTCGATCTTGAAAACCTTGTTAAAAAATATATTTGTACGTACACAAGTATTATTTTAGTTTAAACATTATACATTAACATATAGACATTTACATTTTCTTAGAAAGAAAACAAAATTACAATACAATGCATTTCACCCCAATTAAACAAAAAAAGCCAATTAAAAGGCATCTAACCTTAATTAAACAAGCCAATTAAAAAGCCAATTAAAAGATGATAAACCCAAAAGAGAAAAGAAACCAAAACATTAAGATAGACATGGTGAAGTTACCATAGTAAAATTACTAAAGTAGATTCATTCCTTAATTATATAGGAATAGCTCTACTGACTTTAGGAAAAACCACTCTAGCAGGATGACCCATAATCCGACGACCTTTGACGTGCTTAAATAGATAAACCACCGCACCCACCGGCCACTCCACTACAGCTGCTACCGCAAATGCTACGAACGCAAGCGTTGGTCCCACCACTTTGCACCTGCATGGGTTGTCTCTAGTCCCACACTGTATGCATCCTACCATCTTGTTTGCTTTAGCTTTGAAGATATTCAACTATGTGTTTAGATATTTTGATTGTTTGCAGAGATGATTGTGTTGGGTTCTTGAATGGTTGTTTGGGTTTTATAGGGTTATTTTTTGTGATTTTTTAATGGTTTAGGATGGCATCTTGGGTGATACGTGTTGTGATATGGGAGTGTTTCCGTGTCGACGTGGTACATGTCGACAGGCAGAAATTTAAAATGAATAATGTTATTTAATGCCAAGGTGGCTATTGGGTGATTGATTGGTTACAAGTTACAACCCTATGTTTGTCGACATTCTGTATGGGCTAAAATTACATTATACACGTTCACGCAACCATCTGATTTTCGTTTTTTACAAGTAGTTAAGTTGCAACTTTTTTACTAAGACACGTTCACTACACGCTTCTTGATTTTTCTTTTTTACAAGTAGTTAAGTTGCAACTTTTTTACTAAGACACGTTCACTACACGCTTCTTGATTTTTCGTTTTTTACAAGTAGTTAAGTTGCAACTTTTTTACTAAAGCTATGCGCACTCGACAGAAAAAGTCGGTCGGTCGCTTCAATTTTTAAAAACCGATTGATATAAAAGTCGGTCGCTTCCTTTGTGCAATATCGGTCGCTTGTCTTCCAAATCCAACATCGGTCCTTCAACCGACCGAGTTTTAAACCATTTGCATCAAACCAATCAATACACATTTCCAACTATTTTAAACCGTTGCAATTTTATTATTAAAAAAAAAAAAAAAAAAAAAAAAAAAAAAAAAAAAAAAGACATTTTTCAACCTTATAAATACTCACCTCAAACACACATCTAAACACACAATTTCAAACACAATTCATATTCAACTTATCATCCATAAACAACTTCTCATCATGTCAAAGA
The DNA here is from genome assembly GCA_021014915.2 of Artemisia tridentata subsp. tridentata. Classification (NCBI taxonomy): domain Eukaryota; kingdom Viridiplantae; phylum Streptophyta; class Magnoliopsida; order Asterales; family Asteraceae; genus Artemisia; species Artemisia tridentata. Next base: position 309,712,011 of record CP139503.1, on the reverse strand, counting down.
AAAACACTCCCACATCAAAAGACCGACGATCCCGACTACCCCAAAATGCCCCGAATTTGAATTTCTCGCCGGAAAACAACTTCCAACTAACCGGCATAACACCACCACAACAACGGGGTATTCGATTTCATGCACCCTCTTTTGAATATTCATACCTCAACCCAACCAAAATCAAAACATGTTTTACCTTAATCGTCCATATGTTCCACCGTATCGTCCTAACATGGATTATCACCAAGAACCAAGTGAGTCGTCGTATCGGCCTAACATGGAATTCTTGCAATCTCCCTAACCGTATCAAGATTATTCCCCGATTCGGGATGTTAATCTTGATATGGATTTTGAGAATTTTATGGACAACCATGCGACGCAACAATATCCGACTCAAGATGCGTCGATGGGGCAAGGTTCGGGTCACGGTTCTTACCATGGTTCGTACCACGGTTCTTTCCATGTTGAAGACGATGACGATGTCGAAGAGACATCACCCGTCAAACCAAGGACCGCTTCGCAACGTGCTACAAAGGCGAAGGACAAAGGCAAGATGGCCGAACCGTCCCAAAAACAGGCATCATGGACAAAGGCGGAAGAGATCGCGCTTTGTAAAGCTTAGGTTTTTGTGTCGAAAAATTCCGAGCGATGAAACGCTATTAACAGGCACCGCTTTTGGCAGGAGGTAATAGCGTATTTTCATAAAGAAACCGGTTCATTAAGAAGCTACGACTCTATCAGCAACAAATGGAAGAATCGGATTCGGAGTAGGGTTGGAAATTTTGCTGCTATCATGGATAATATCAAGCTTAACCATGGTAGTGGTGAGAATGATGTTGATGATAGGGAGAAAGCTTTGAGGGAATACCGTATGATTTACGGTCATGATTTCAACTTGGTGGAATGTTGGAAAATCTTGAGGCATCATGATGCTTGGAAGACGGAGGGGGATGCTATCCGAACGAATAGTCGAAAGAAAACAAAGGGCTCTACAACAACCTCGGGGTCAACACAAGGTCCTTTGAATTTTCAAGACGTCGATGATTCTGAAACTGAAGACGATACTAGAGAATCACGACCAGAAGGTCGTGACGCAGCTAGGAAGAAATCATCTTCCTCCTCTCGTGATCCACCACAATCGTTTGTAGCTTCGCTAACCAAGAACTTCTTCAAATCGAAGCCGTCAAAAGAGGGAAAAAAGAAGGTCATTGAAGATGAGTATTTGAAGATGAAGCAAGAAGAGCTGGCCATGAAAAGAGAGAAAATAGAACTTCAACGAAAACAGGTCGAACTCATGGAAAAATCAACCAAGAACCAAGATTTGATCTTCTACTACTCCAAAATCAACACAACTTTGCCCGAAAATCACCAAAATCATCTTAGGCAGCTTAAGGCAGCAATCAAAGAACGCTACAATTTAGATGATTAATTTACGTTTGTAATCGCTATCGTATTTTTAATTTAGTATTGTAATGTTTTTATTATTAATGAATTTTAAGTTTTTTTTTTTTTAAATGTTTGATTAAAAAAAAAGTCGGTCATCGACTATGGCACTTTGGTCGCTTCTGGTCGCCGGAGAGAGAAAGCTGACGTGACAGTCGGTGACCCAGGTCGCTTGGGTCAACGACTGTGCATAGCCTAAGACACGGTCACTACACGCTTCTTGATTATTTGTATTGACGCTTAATAATAGTGTTATTGACTAATGCACCCTTAGCACTTTTAAATATGGTTTACCACGATTTCATAGTTTGCTGATTGGTATAATCGTGTAGAGAAGCAAAAAGTTACCAAAGAACACAATCGGTTAGTGTAACAACCCGTTTTTGATAAACGAAACAAATAAATAATCAGTTTTAAGTAGTTATTTGAAATGGTCGGATGTTATCTAAGACTCGATAGTGTGTGGCGTAACAGTTGACAACATTGATAAGTTATTTAGTGTATCTTAATAGTACACAATTTTATGACAAAACAAAGAAAAGAGAGTTATTCAAAATTTTACAAATGGGATACTTGTATGCGTGAGATATAAGATGACTAAGCATATCTAGAAATATATACTTAGAGCATAAGGGGCCATAACATGTTAACACAATGTTTTTTGTGTCACGTCAGCGACACATCATTTCAACAACAAATAACATAACACCAAAAAATCACTCGGTATCATAACACCAAATAACACCACCTTTTGGAACCACTTTTTTTTAAAATTACAATTTAGAAATTCTACCCTTAACAATTTCATTCAGTAAATTAATATAAATAAACATGCAAGCTGTCCAAATAAGCTTAACCAATAAAGCCTGTTTCCAGCCCATTCCATACCACGCTATTAAATGTTGACAAAAAAAAAAAAAAAAAAAAAAAAAAAAAAAAACTATCTTCTTCTTCTTCGTATAACCTGCACCCTTCGCTCTTAGTGCCAAAGCAAAAGGTTGAGGTGGAGATTTAAGAATGCCAAAGTACTTACGTATGGAATCTATATTAAGTGTTGCCATGTAATTAAGAATGGTGGCAAGTCCTAGTGTAGCTTAGATCGTTTGACTAAGCACTTGTTTAGTATAAATAAAATGCTTTCTTTTTTTAGGTAAAGAAATAAATTGCTTTCTTTAGTTCAAGGATAGGACAAGTAATGGATTAAGATGCAAACCAAGCGCATCATGCTATCATGGAAGTTTGTAAAAGTATTCCAAGCACCTTTGTAGCATTGTGAGTTTTATCGTGTTTTGCAAAATGGGAATGCACGAATAACATGAGTGCTTTGTGTTCACATCTAATGTGACTTACATAATTATATGATGATAGTTGTATAGTATATGTTATGGTTAATGTTTATGCTCAAGTTCATTATACAATTTTCATTACGTTTTTAAGTAAATAATGATTGTTGTGTAATATACCGAATCGACGGGTCTTGGACCAATTCAAGGGTGATGAACCAATTACGGGTCCACGACCAAAGTCAAGGGTTTGAGGTAGTCGCTCGAACTCGTGATAAGGAATCCTTTGGATTCAAAGTTATGTGCGGTCATTACATAACAAATGCAATCCCAAGTTATAAAGATTATTTTCATATTTAAAATCATGCATAAATACCTGAAACCACACACGAGCTCACTTAGCCATTAAGGCTTATGCATTATACGTGCATTCTATTAAAGATGGACTCAAGAGGATGTTGAATTTTTATATAAAGTTTCGTAGTAAAATTGACAATTTAAGGTGATAATGAGATCAGAGATGTTTAAGTTAAGTTGGTGATTAGTGTGGCGAGCTTAATAAAGTATTTTAATACAACTTCCGCTAAAAAGGATATTCGTGTAGCACAAGTTATCAAGTCCATTTTGGATAGTGTTTGAGTAAGGGGGTGTTTGAGGTTGCGATTTGAAACAAATTATTTGATTACTGCGTTTTGAAAACGCAGATAACCTAATATGAGTGTTTGTGAAACAAGCTTTGAAAATAACTTTTTGCGTTTTTGGAGGCCCAAAACGCGGTTTTGCTGCAGCACCCTCCAAGCTACTGCTGAGAAACGCAATTCTTGGTGATTGTCAATATTACAAACATACCCTAACCAACCTTAACGTGAAATCATGTATTCCTCGTTTCTTCACACATACGTCAATGATGTCTCGTATAAATTACTTTCTATGAATTATTTATAATTAGATGTTGCCATGAGCTAAGAAAAATGTTGAAGAACCAATTCCCTTTGAGAAAATAGAAACGCAAAGAGTAGAAAAGATGGAGTAGAAGAGAGACCGAGATAAATAATGAATAGTTTGTATAGAAAATATTTAACCCTAACAAGTATTTTACTTTACGTCTTGTTTTAAAAGCCCAACAACATCAAAGAGTTATATGCTTCTTTGAAAGGCCCATTTAGGAGAAAATATTTTCCATAAAATTATGTTTAAGTGCATTATAATCGACTATTTGTTTCTTTATATGTAATTAATAATTGGTTAAATTTACACAATAATAAAAAATTATGTCCTTTTTAGTCATATTGCTATTTACATTATCAGATAATTTAATTTGTCAAATACTTAAAAAATTGATTATCTGATTATTGCGATATCAAACAGCATAATCAAATCAAACTACATTTCAAATCACGTTTTGTAAGAGCTCCGCTACAACACACGAAGGGTGGTTAGTTTTTAAGTTCTTGGATATATTTTCTGACAGTCATCCTACATCTCCCGTGCCATCATCATATGATTGTGCGGCTAAAACTTTTTGTCCTTAAAACACAAGGTTTATTTTTCGTCAGACAATATCAATCACTATCAGTGTCGTTTTCTATACAGCTATAAATGGTTAAATACTAATGTATTACTATATTTTGCTTTTTAAATAATAGAAAAAATTACACGGATGGTCCCTGTGGTTTACACGGATTTCAAGTTTAGTCCCTATTTCGTTTTAATTACGCCACAGATACCTATTTTGTGAAACGTTGCACGCGTTTGGTCCCTAAGTTGGATGTCCGTTTACTTTGACCGTTAAGTCATTAAACTGTGGCATTTTCGTCTTTTCAGGTTATATTTAATATATAATCCCTACCCAACCCCGTTGACCTCTCATTTCCCTCCCATTCTCATCACACTTACCCCAAATCCCAATTATAATATTCTGATCACTGTCTAAACCCTAAAATCAAATTCCAAAAATTGATCATCTCTTTCAAATCAATGGTTTCTAAAAGTTGGAGAATACGAGAGAAGCATGAGGGCAATGCACCTCTGAAAGCATACGGTAAAAAAAAACCGACTTCAGTTACCTATTTTGTATTTGTTTTGAAGATTATTGTGTTAATTAATGGTGTTTTGGTTGACATTACCTTCAATGCGTTGTAGTAATTGTGTTTTTCTTATTGTATTTTTCAGATGGACACCTTATCATGTTTTCTATGAAAATCCATCATGCTGGAAAGTTTAAAGACTATGATGAAAGGAGGTATGTTAATGGTTTAGTTGCGTATGTGGATGGGTTTGATATGGATAAGTTTTCAGTACATTAGTTGAATGATGTAATGGAAGAATTAGGTTACGTTAATGATGAAGAACCTATTTTCTATCATTATTTGATTCCTGGGACTGATTTAGAAATTGGACTAAGAGCTCTAGGAAATGATATTGATGTAATTGGTATGGCTAAGTATATCAAGGATGATAAGATGATCAGTGTGTATTGTGAACATGTGACATCAAAACTGCTCATTTATTTGACCCCCCCCCCCCCCCCCCAGTTATAAGCAATGTTGTGATTGAAAAGTTACCCTCTGACAATCCCATTCCCACTCCCTCCCTATCAAAGAAAAGGCCCAAGTCCCAAAAAATGTTGTTGTTAGAATACCATAAACCCTCTACCTCTGACACTCATACTCCCACTCCCAACATTCCCAATGTTAGTGAACCTGAGACTGTGCATGAGACTGTGGAAGAAATTGTTCAAGAACTGTTGAACAATGATTATGAATTTGATCCCTTTGATGGAAATCTGAATGAGAATGAGAATGAAAGGCCAAGTGTTCCTGTGAATGAAAGGGAGAATGAAGGGCCAAGTGTTCCTGTGAATGAAAGGGAGAACTATGAACCTTTAGAAAACTTGGTTGAGCATGATGAAAGTTATGAAACAGAGGATGAAAGTGACTCAGATGAGGGTGACAGTAATTCAGATGAGGATGATAGTGACTACTTTGTTGATGAAGAGAACCATGTAGAAGAAGTTAATGTTGATATGCATGATTATCATTTTAATATAGATGAAGATGTTGAGTGGGTGAGACACACAGGGACAGTAGAAGAAAATGAGGATGCACCAATAGCAGAAGCAGTTGAGGAGTTAGATAATGAAGACTTTGAAAGTGGTTCAGATGAGGAAGAAAATGAGATTGAAAAGATTAGGAGGAAGAAGCTTAAAGAAATAGAAAAGGCAAATAAGAATGCAGAGAACATTGTGCATAAGCATTTCTTCTATTTTGGTCAAAAGTTTGGTAGTGCTGATGAAGTGAAAGAGAGACTAAGACTGCACTCAATTGAAACTAGGAGAAAGTTGAAGTTGATAAGGAATGATAAGGAGAGGGTGAGGGCAAAGTGTATGGGAAGAATTCCAGTGTTTACAACACAAGGTGATGGGCCTAGTCAGCCTGCAACAAAGAAACCAGCAAAGGGAAAAGGTAAAAAAGGAGTTGGGCCTAGTCATCCAGTTAAGCCCAATAAGAAAGGTATTAGTTTAGGAGGTAGAGGGAGGCCCAAACCATTAGCAGAAGATGAATGCCCATGGGTCTTACTAGTGTCAAAGATAAAGAATTCTGAGACATGGGAAGTTAGAACATATGAACCCAATCACAAGTGCCTACAATCCAGAGAGATAAAGGCTTGTACTTCAAAATTCATGTCCAAGGGTATCATTGACCAAATAGAGAAAAACCCTGATGTTCCCATTAGAGCACTTCAAGACCAGTTGCAGAAGCAATATGAGGTTGGTGTCTCTAGAATGAAAGCTTTTAGGGCTAAATCAACAGCACTAAATCGGGAGATTACAAACAACAATATTCAATGTTGAGGGATTACTGTTTAGAGTTGAGAAGGGCAAATCCTGATACAACTATAAGGATTGAAGTTGAAAGAGACACAGATCCTGAACTAGCTCCTGATACAAGAGTTTTTAAAAGGATCTACATATGTTTAGGTCCACTAAAGAAAGGTTTCAAAGAATGTGGAAGGGATTTGTTAGGACTTGATGGTGCATTTATGAAGGGTCCATACCCTGGCCAGCTTCTGACTGCTGTTGGATTGGATGGCAACAATGGCATATATCCAGTGGCATATGCAATTGTGGAGAAAGAAACAACCAATTCTTGGACTTGGTTTTTGGAGTGTCTTGGTGAAGATCTAGATCTGTGTAGGGAATCTAACTACACTTTTATAAGTGATAGACAGAAGGTAAATATTTGATTTTTTATTTCAACTATGGTCCCTATAGACAGAAGGAATCTAATTGCTCATTTAATATTCTAACATTTATTTATTTGATACAGGGCATCATACCTGCATTGGCTAAGGTATTCCCTTGTGCTGAGCACAGGTTTTGCCTTAGGCATATACATGAAAATATGAAGCTCAAGTTCAATGGACAAGCATATAAAGATCACCTTTGGAGATGTGCCACTGCAACAACAGTATTTCATTTTGATTTTGCAATGGAGGAGTTGAAAAAGTACAATAGTGATGCATTTGACTGGTTATCAGCTATTCCTGCTCATTCTTGGTCCAGATCCCATTTCTCAGGTAGAGCTAAATCTGATATATTGTTGAACAATTTGTGTGAGGTCTTCAATGGGAAAATATTGGATGCTAGGGATGCACCTATAATCACTGCCTTAGAATACATTAGACAGTACTTGACTAGAAGGATTGTGAATGTTCTAGCTGTGATAGACAAAACTGATGGCCCACTCACCCCTACTGCCACTAGACTATTGAAAGCTAATATGGACTAAGCAAATAATTACTCAGTAGCTTGGAATAGGGGAGGGAAGAATATGAGGTCAAAGGACCACATGGTGATCAGTGTGTGGTGAATGTGGCAAATAGGAATTGTAGTTGTAGGAGATGGGAATTAACAGGCATCCCTTGTGTACATGCTGTGGCAACCAACTACAATATGTCACTTAATAGGATTAATGTGGGTATACCAGAAGAGTGGGTGCATAAGTGTTATTGGTTATCTACTTGGAAGAAGGCATACAGTCATAAGATTGGCTGTATAAATGGAAAGATAATGTGGAAGAAATCCCAAATTCCTTCAAAACTCATTCCACCTAAACATCATACCCAAGTGGGCAGGCCAAGAAAGAACAGAAGGAAAACAAAAGAAGAGAAGACAATGGTTAGAGATGGTAAACTGTCCAGGGCATATAAAACTGTTACATGCAACAAGTGTGGAAACATTGGTCACAACAGCAGATCTTGTACAGGTCAAAAAATGAAGAAACCAGTTGGATCATCTACACAGGCTACTGGTACAGCTTCAAAAGCTAGGAAAAGGTCCTCATCTACACAGGCTGCTGGTTCAGGTTCAAAGAAAAAGAAAGTTGCTGATGGAAGTGGAACAACACAGAAGAAACCTACATCTGGTGGTAATGGAGGATCACAGAAGAAAAAGAAAGTTGCAGGGTGATCTATTTATGCTGTCTGTTTTGTGTTATATCTGCAAAAGACATGTACTTTTGGTTTCATGGTATGTAATGCAGTATTGCAGTTTTGCAATATCTGTATATGACATGTACTTTTGGTTGAATGCTATGTAATGCAGTATTAGTAATAGTTAAGGTTGACTTTTGCTTTTGGTTTCACTTATTGCAGTATGTACTCACTTTTACTTTTGTTTTCACTTTTGGTTTCACTTATTGCTATGTAATGCAGTATATGTGTTCTTGCAAAAGACATACTTTTGTTTTCACTTTTGGTTTCACTTATTGCTATGTAATGCAGTATCTGTGTTCTTGCAAAAGACATACTTTTGGTTTCACTTATTGCTATGTAATGCAGTATCTGTGTTATTATTGCAAAAGACATACTTTTGGTTTCACTTATTGCAGTATGTACTCACTTTATGTTTAGTAATGGTTAAGTTTGACTATTAGTAGTCAAACTAGTTTTTTTCTCATCATTACAGTTGACTTTTTAGTAGTCAAACAACCCAAATACATATCAGAAACTCACAAAATTACCCAAATCCAATATTCTTCATTCATTAACCCAAAAGACATCTTACATACAACAATACTTGACCTTTACATACCAACTTAGGCCAAGATGTACATTACCACAAGAAAACCTAACCAACTAAACATCAAATACATCTTCATCTTTGTAAGTTGCCTTGTCAATTCTTCAATGGCAGTTTCATGCCTGTTCCTAGCCCTTAACAATCCAAGGATAATTTGAACAGCACGCTCACACATTGGATGATCAAACCAATCAATCCAACCACATCGTGATCCATGTACAAAGAAAAGAAGATGAATAAGTTTTTTAGGTTTTGATTAAACCACATAATTCGAATTTTATATCTTACCTCAATGGGGCAACTGTAAAAACGACGACCTGGATGAGCATATGTCCAAGAAGTTTTAATTTTGCATACTCGACCACACCTACAATAAACCATGATTGGAAAATAGTTTTTGTGTGATTTAGGGTTTTTAATTTAGGTATGTGTGTGTGCGCTAGGGTTTTTTAATCTGGGTTGGTGGAACAATTAAAAGGGGAATGCGTTTTAATAAATAAGGGTGAGTATTATAAGAGAATAACCTAAAAAGATACAAATACCCTCACAATTTAAACACTTAACGGTCAAAGTAAACGGACATCCAACTTAGGGACCAAACGCGTGCAACGTTTCACAAAATAAGTATCTGTGGCGTAATTTAAACGAAATAGGGACTAAACTTGAAATCCGTGTAAACCACAGGGACCATCCGTGTAAATAAGTATAATAAATATTTAAGCAGGTCCCTGAATATTGCCTATCCCACTATCCCTCATACATCCTTCCTGAACTTAACTTAACTTATCAAAACCAATCTGAATCATTTCATCTTTCCCGAAAAGTCAACTTCATCAAATCACTCATCATAGATCATTTTGAACCCATCAAGCCAAAACCAATGGGAGATCCAATAGTATCATCAGTAATAAGTCAACTAAAGCAACAATCAACATCATTAGCAACACAAGATTTTGCCGTACTGTGGGGCCTCAAATCTGATCTCAGACATCTCCGTACAATCTTTTCCAACATACAATCCGTACTTTCAGATGCTGAACATAAACAACGTAAAAACAAATCTTTACAACATTGGCTTAGAAAAATAAGGTCAGTTTCTTTCCATGTTGAGAATGTTTTAGAAGAAGTATCTACTGAGGCATTGTTACGTAGACTTCATGTTGAACGTGGCATTAAAAATAACGTTAGCACCTTTTTTAATGCTAGTAACCCTTTACAGTTTCGTATCGAAATGACCAAGAAAGTTAAGCATATTAAGGAGATGTTGGATGTTATTGCTAATGAGAGGTTGGAGTTTGGTTTGGTTGAGAATGATGTTGTTGTTAATGAGGATGTTTTTGAGGATGGTGTTGGATTTAGGTTAAGTAGTTTTGTGGAGTACGAGGTTGTTGGGAGGTGTCATGAGGTGGAAATTATTGTTGGACATGTTTGTGATGTGGATAGTGTGAGTAGTGTTAATGTGTGTGTTTTGGTTGGTGTCGGGGGTTTAGGGAAGAGTGTTTTAGCGGAGACGGTGTTTAAGGATGTTAGGGTGGAAAAGGTGTTTGATTTGAAGGTTTGGTTGCGTGTTTCGAGTGAGTTTAGTGTTGTGAGGGCGGGCAGAGAGATTTTGAAGGTAATTGAAGGCGATTCCTTGGATGTATCTGAAATGGAAATGGAAGCAGAAGCATTAATAGAGCGGTTAAAAGAGAAGTTAACGGGGATGAGAGTGTTGGTGGTTTTGGATGGGGTTGAGGATGGTAATAAGGGGGAGTGGGATGGATTAATGGAAGTGTTGAGGTGTGGATGTAAAGGGAGCAGTGTTATTGTGACAACTCGAAGTATGGAAGTTGCTGATATGATGGCGACAGGTACCTATCCTACATTAGTACATTCACTTTGTTGCTTGTCGGAAAATGATTCTTGGTTGTTATTCAAACGTTATGCGTTTGATGACAGAAAGGATTTAGATAGTACAGAGTTTGAGGCAATTGGGAAAGCAATTGTGACAAAATGTGAGGGTTTGCCTTTAGCATTGAAGGTTATAGGAAGCTTAATGTGCTTCAAAAGTAGTGTAAGTGAATGGTTGTCAGTGCTCGAAAGTGAAGTTTGGGAATTGGTTGATGAGGGGAGTTGTGTATTACCGTCTTTGAAGTTAAGCTACGACAACATGCCTACGCATATGAGACAATGCTTTGCTATATGTTCAATATTCCCGAAAGACCATGAAATGGATAAGCAGTTGTTGGTAGAGCTTTGGGTGGCATATGGTTTTGTTCCTGCAAGAGGAGATACTGACTTGTATGATTTGGGTGAAGAGATTTGTAATGCTTTGGTGTGGCGGTCCTTCTTGCAAGATGTCAAAGAATGCATCTTTCAGGGTACTACAACTTGTAAAATGCATGACGAGATGCATACCCTTGCACAATCTGTTATGAAATATGAATGTTCAAGTGTAATGTCGGGTGAAACACTGAAATTCCCAGAAGAGGTTCTTCATTTATCTTCTAATGACATCTTATATCTGTCAAATGAAGTGATGGCAAAAGCAAAATCCTTACGATCACTCGTCACTTTAGAAGGGGTTTCAAAAATTCCTACCCCTGATTACATTTTTGAACAAAGATATCTCAGGGTATTGCATTTAGGGTCAAGTTCAGATATGTTAACTGATCTTCCAGAGTCTGTTGGAAAGCTTAAGTTTCTTAGGTATCTTAACGTCTCACGCTCAAAAATAGTTGTTTTGCCTAATTCCATTGTTCAGCTCCAAAACCTTCAAACTCTGAAACTTACTTCCTGTGAACGTCTGCGTGAGTTACCTGATGGTATTAGGTACATGAGAAATCTTCGACATTTAAATATACACGGTTGTTGCTCTCTTGATCATATGCCTCTTGGAATGGGACAGTTACGACACCTAAGAAGACTAAGTACATTTCTTGTGGGTCAAGGGCAAGGAGTACAAATAAGCGAGCTGGAAGAGTTAAACCATCTAGGTGGAGAGTTTAGCATAAAGGGACTTGTGAATGTAAAAAATTCATCTCAAGCGGAAAGTGCTAACCTGAAGAAAAAACAAAATATTAATTGCTTAAATCTATCATGGGGTTGTAAGAATAGCACCGAAGAAGACAGCTTACAAGCCAACATTTCAGAAGAGGTTTTAGAGGCTCTTCAACCACATTTGAATTTAAAGATGCTTACAATATCTGACTATCAAGGATCACATTTTCCATATTGGATGGCGAGTTTAGTCAATCTTGTTAGTATTACATTTGAAACTTGCAGAAGATGTGAAAATCTACCCTCTGTTGGGACACTGCCCTTCCTCAAGGTTCTTGAACTGAAGCAAATGGATGCTCTTAAACATCTTGAAGATAAGGAGCGTGTAAATGAAGACCTATTTCCTTGTTTGGAGAAATTATTCATTATTGACTGCCCAAGTTTGATTGAATTGCCTGATATGCCAAATTTGAAGTCGTTACAGATAAGCGGAAGTAATGAGAATATTTTTATGTCAGTAGGGAAGCTCAGTACTATTAGCTTCTTTGACATTGAGGGTTTCAAAGATATGAAGTCTCTTCCAGATGAGATGCTTAGCAATCTAATGGCTCTGGAGGAACTGCAAATCTTGGGTTGCCCAAATCTTAGGTGTGTGCCAGATGGGATACAAAATCTTGAAGCACTTAAATCTCTGGTTATTGGTGATTGTGAATTATTGAAGGTACGGTGTGAAAAAGAGGTAGGTGAGGATTGGTCTAAAATTGCTAATATTACATATATCAAGATTGATGATCAACTCATCAAGTGATATGATTCTTGTGACATCTTGTAATGTGATTAGAGTAGACAGTGATCTTCTACTGTTTTGAGTTCATGTACTTCAGTTATATTAATAAACCAGCAAGCCTTTTGATTCTTTATCTATCGCCTATCGAAACTAGACTTTATGCTAATGCTTTCTTAGATTTCACCATTAGTTACTGTTCAGATTAAAATTCACTCAGTTTCTTCAGGTGAGTAAGCCAATGTTAGTTAATCTCAGCTATTAACTAGAGCTTCCTATTTTGCTGCCAAAAAAAAAAAAAAGGAAAAAAAACTAGAGCTTCCTATCTTCAGCACCTGAAACAGGCATTACTTCTCTTAATTTAGTTAACAATTTCACTTGTCTGCTACCAAAAGTATTTCAACTTTCTCAGATATGTTACTATTTGTATTTTGCCTGAAGATCAGCTAAAAGTCATTACAAAAAGTCCCAACAAAATATACTTTGCTTGAAAAGTCAAAAACTTTTACTTACAAAAAGTCCCAAAAAAATATACTATATGCTTGAAAAGTTTAAAACTTTTACAAGTGTTTATATTTATATCAGTTTTAAAGGGAGAAACACAATGGTTGCAAAGGCTAGACAAATTTGCTCAAGTGTGCGTTCATTGATAAAGGTCTTAGAGGTATCAAAGACAATGGTCAAGTTACTTTCAACACTCAGTTCATGAAATATATATCGCAAACTCTTAAACACATGAAAATCAATGCTCAGTACATTTTTGTACCTGGTGCAACAAAAGATAAATAACTGACAACTGAAAACATCCCACCATAACATTCATTGTATTAACAAGGGTAAATCCCGTTTAAAACATCAAAACCTCCTTGCATATTTTAACCTACCCAGAACTACCACTAGCACCAATTCAAGAACAAATATTGTTTCTTGTAGAATTTAAATCATCAGCTCATAATCTAACCAATGATATACACCCAAAATGTATCGGTATCCCAATAATCTTAATCACTTCTGTATATATACCCCACCAGTTGTTCGAAGAGCTTTTCTGATTCATAATGACTTGATCGTTTTACGCTGCCACATTGCAGTTTCTCGATCAAAATTTAACTCCCAAGTAGGCCAGTAGTGCAAGTCCTGTTTCAATGTTAGCACCTTTGGCTTCCCGTTGAGGTGCACTGTTTTTACACGAACAAACTCTCCATCTTCTATTTCCTGTGTACCCCATGATAGAAAAATTAAAGCCTCAATATTGAAAATAAACATGACACTTGTAGCATAGAACGTTTTAGAAGAAGTACCTTTGTTACATTAACAAATGCTTCCAAATTAGGAGTTGGTTTCCCGTTAACTTCTACGATCCATTGAAGAGCGTATAGGCCATATCTATGCACAGGACTCCCATGAGACCACCTGAAAATTCCCATACACTATTATAGCACTTACATTACCCTATAGAAGCAATTTTGAAGTGAAAAATGTATAGACACATACCTTGTGACGTATACACCATGGCCTTCATCAGGCAAGAACCCGAGAGCACGCACTGCTGGGTGCGGATCCTGTAGGTAACACCCGCACCAACTGATCACGCGTGCGGTTCCGTTTCCGTCTCTCACATCTGTTCCCACAAGAAGATCAATTTCACGCCCCTGAGTAACCACAAAGAACAACTATTGTGAACATTTCTTCTATTTATTGAATTTGTAAACAAATAGTCACTCAACACAGCGGCTAACCTGACTAAATATGGTCAATTCAAGTTTTCCATCGGTGTCATCATACAGATCCAATGCTTGGCATGCATCTTCAATATCACGAAAACATGTCACTGGCTTCTTATTGATTGCCAACACCATATCACCTTGTGTTAGAAGATTCTCAGCTTTAGATCCTGCCAAACAACCTTTGACCCGTAAAACTTGACGTCTAACAGGATCTTTCTTCACAAGAGCTTGAATCCACTGGTCACTCAACCCAAAACTTCTAGCTTTTGATAGCAAAGTAGGATAAAGCTCGATCTCCAAAATTCTAACCAGAGGCATTGGCCTTTTAATGCCATTTATGAGAAGAGGTGATCCTTTTGCACCGGATATGATCTTTTCAAGTATTTGGCTTATTGAATATATAGGGATACCCCTTGCAAACTGATGATCTTCGGATGTACTGGCGTATTTCAGCTGCAAACCAAACTTTACTATCAACTCTCACTTATAAAACATGTGAAGAGTACGAGTACGGGTACAAAGTACAAACCTGGGTCGAAAAGCTCCCCCATATGGCTTTAACCCTTCCTTGCTCATCAGTAAGAACTCCAGAAAAGCTGCTGCCAAAATCTGCACACGAAAAATCATTCAGTAAACTAGTATTTCAATCAATATCTTTGAAACAGTGAATAACAAAAAGGTACCAGTGTCAAGCTCGATTACTTCCATATTGGTTGCTCTGTACCGTGGAAAATCAGCTGAGCTAATGTTTAGAGCCGCACAAGGATTGGTAACTACGGATTTTCTAGACGTTGCCTGTAAATTCCTACTTAACCCCACTAAATAGACAGATTCACCACGATGTAATGCAGGTTCTGAAACACACAAAAAAACGTTATCAAAAGTTATTATACATAGATCTCGCAATTTCAACCCATTTATAGAATTGGGTCCATTCAACTTCTGTTCTATGTAAGGTAGAAACCATAAAATAAATAAAACGTTATGCATAAATCTCAACAATCATTTTGATTAGAGATTACATTATTATTATATTTATAATTTTTTACTCACATATGATGCATTAATTATTTGAAAAAGAATAAACTTGGACAACTATAGTGTCAGGTCACCCTAGTTGCAGCCGTACAAAAAATTATCTATTTTGACCCATTAGCCAACCTGCCCATTTTCCACATCTACAATACAATACCCTACCAGGAAGAAGTTGAGCAGCCTGCACTGCAGAAGCCCCGACAGATCCTAGTGCAGAAGGGTCATATGCAACAAGAGCATAGTTGTGAACAGGATGGAGAAACACAACCTGCAAACAAGTAAAGTCAACAAAGTCGTACTGATGCTAACTAGAAATGAGCACGAAAAGAATAAAGTCAACCTCTCCAGGAATTTCCACTGGATAAGCAGCAAAGGAAAGCATAACGTCAGAAGCTGATATAGCAACAGTGTTCTTGTCGACTGCAATCAATCCCAAGTTATCAGCATGATATATGATCACCCCAGTTCCAAAAAAATGCTGTGAGTGGACACCATCAAGCATACATGATGATGGTACATGAACCTGAATAGTCACAAATCCAACATGAACTCTTTGAGCAGAGGGACAAGAAGACATGAATGATTAGTTAGTTGAGCTCTAAGAAATTTACCTCAAACATGACTAGTGTGGGCTCTATCTCACGCTCAGCAACAGAACCGTGAAGGTCGGTCACAACTGCATCTTCCAGAGAACTTGGATCTTCCTGAATATCGACTTTTGGCTCACTTAAATTACCATCAGCAAACATACTTCCATCAGCAGATAGATCTTCCCCCAGTTTCCGTTTTTTTATTACAGTATCAGATTCATCTTGAGCATGTGACTCAATTTTACTACTTGTTTCCATACTGGTAACACCACTGACCAATGGTTTGTTGACATCTGGCAGAGCTTGCTTGGCTATCCAGAGACCGGAATCGTCATCACGAGTGTAAATCTGAGGAGAAGCATACCACTCATGGCGATCGATAGTAACTAGAACAGACTGCAGCCAAAAGAAAAGCCGTAAGACTCAAAATTGTAAGGAATCACTAGGGTTGTAAACAAACTAAACGTTCGGTAAACATTTCATGAACCGTTCGGTAAAAAGTTCGTATATTTATTAAATAAACGAACATGAACAATAATTTATGTTCGTTTAGTTAAATGAACGAACATAAACCAAAGTCGTGTCCGTTCATTTATGTTCGTGAACGTCCGATTATGCGTTTATTATCATTCGTCTATGTTCATTTATTTGTTTATGTTCGTATATCATATCTGTTAATAGTATACTTTTAACACTGCCATGTTTAAACAAAACAACATTTATAAAACAAAATATTATGCCCAACTTAATAAAGTTTTCGTTTGTTTTCCTACGTTCATTTATGTTCAATTGTCTATGTTCGTTTAGGGTTCGTTTAGTGTCTTAATGAACGGACATGAACAATTCATTTTCTTAACATACGAACATTCACAAGAAAATTCATCCAGTTAAGCGTTCGTGTCCGTTTATTTGTCCGGTTAAAATTAAATGAACGAACATGAACAAGTCTCCATTCGTATTCGTCCGGTTCGTTTACAGCCCTAGGAATCTCACACACACACACACAGAGACAGAGACACACAGACACACACAGATAATGAGTATGTCAATAGGATGATACATCATTTCATCTACATGCATAAATGAAGAAACTTGTAGAAAAGAGAATTTTACCTTCCTCCTATGACGGTCAGTGTAGCTTACATATTCCAGTGGAACCCTAGCTCCCCTAGAAAGTGTAGATAGAACCTTGATTAGGTCTTCAAGCTGTGAAATCTCTTCACCTGCAAACTTCTTTATAATGGCATGCTTTGGAACTCCAGCTCTAAAAAGCATATACCTGTAGACACCACAGCAAGTATATCTGAATGAAAAAGTTCTACAAATTCATTCGGGGCACAATATCTTTAAGCTCTTACCCAGGTTCCGAAACATAGACGAGACCACATTGAAAGCGGAAATTCCTAGCCTGGTTTAGAAAGGAAAATTAGCTGAAGAGTTAATTATAGGGGATAAAAATAAGACAGTGATTACAAAAGAGCAATATATGGCAACAAAAGTTGCAAATTATAGAATGACATTATGAGGTTATACTGATGGCACGATCATCATTGCTCGAAATACAAAAACATAAACAAACTGAAGATAATTAGGCGAACCTGTTGATATGAAAGAGGGTGTATCACAGCACCACTAATTTCCAAGAAGTAGTTGGGAGTTATTGAGTGTAAATCTTGAACCTAAACATAGCATATGGGAACTGGTCAAACTTTTAGACAAAAACGGTGCCAACATGGACATGGAATCCGAATATTTGAGTAGCTAACCGTCAATTGAACAGTCAAAGGTATGCCACCCCTTTCGAGTTCTAACTCGACAATTTGGCCAACATTATCATCAAGCAGAGTCTCCATTTTCAAAAACTGAGTAAGTACCTGCATCAACACATGTAGAATGAAGGGCCTAAATTTCAGAAACAATTTAATATGAACACCTAAAGAGCAAGTCGACATCAATGTAGGTTCATGTGCATCTAAAACCTACTTTATTGCAGAAAACTATACACACCTCTTTGTTCATTCGAACGACTACATCACCAGGTTCTAAATGTTTATTAGCTGGACCACCAGGTACCTACAGAAAGCCCATAATGTCATCAGGCACAAAGGTACAGATGAACCTATAAAAAAAGTAAAGTAAAGTAACTCCCAATACCGTCTTCCACGGGTTATGGGTCCCAATACCGTCTTCCACGGTGTATGGGCGAGGTTGAGACGTAGACAGCCTTACCCCTACCTAAGGTAGAGAGGCTGCTTCCGGTTCTACCAAAGGTAGAAAAGGACCTCCGGCCTTGCAAGGGGTGAGGATCGAACCCTTGACCTCTGTCTCCAGAGGCAAGGGTGTTAACCACTTGATCCAACCTTGCTCTTTTTTTACAGATGAACCTATAGAATCTTGTAATTCATCAAGAAAAGTGATAAAAGACTTACGACAGAATCAACAACGAGCATTCCAGTTTCACTTAGAGGAGATGCATGGCGCACCAACTACTTAAGATTTAAAAAAAAAAAAAAAAAACCCTTAGATAAGCCTTCAGAAAGAACAATATAACAAAAACATATATTCTGTGATAAAACTGAAATAAAATGTATGGACCTGCTCTGTTTCACTTTGCAAACCAAGTCGACGAGTCTCATCAAATCCTTTGTGGACAAATGTTGCCTATATAGGCATATCGTGCAGCAATAAGCATTAATAGTGTAACATGGATTGGTGGGTTGAACATAAAACAAAAAGACGAGAGAAACCCACAAACCTGAAGCGTACCACGAGGTATTGTAACAGCTTTCCATTTATCTTGGGAAGAATCTCTCCCCTTTTGCAAGAAACTCAAAGCCCTCACGACCTGTAATATTAAACAAAATATGTTTATCAACTTCACATATTGCTTCTTAAAACAAGGAGAAGCAAGATATACATACAATTATACAAAAAAAAAGGTCGATAAATTGAAGTGGATGTAAGAATGAATGATTATACTTACACGTTCTAAAGGTAAGAAAAATGCTGAAGCGCTTGAAGACTTGCAGCCAGCATTTAAGGCAATTGCTCGGCCTTGCCAATCAACAACTGGGGAACCACTAGAACCACCTTTAGTACCTGAAGCCGCCTGTTGTATCCACAAAAATGAAAAAGATCAGTAAATAACAGCTTGTTTTTTTAAGACTTGAGCTTCAACAATCAGATGCGTAAGAAATAACGATACATAAAAATCCAAAAAAAGGGGTAATATTTGTAGCACCACATTTACTGTCTATAACGCATACGATACGGAAATTAATCTTTCAAGGACCACATGATTTGGGGTGGGGTTGTGGGGGTGGTGGGGTGGGGGGGGGGGGGGGGGGGGGGGGGGGGGGGGGGGATTACAATGTAAAAAAGACACCGAGCAATAGTATGAGGATCACCTGCATGTAGAATGTATTGAAGTCGTTGTAGCCATCCCTGCAGCAGGCAGAAAACTAATGGTTAGTACTTCATACATGGTGGCAAAACTATTGTAAGCTGCATCCATTCAATAAAATTCTGTCATACAGAAGAAAGGGAAAAAAAAAAGTGAATTCGGTACTTTTTATAATGTGGAGCATCCCGATCCATACGAGCAAGGGTACCAGCCAATATAGAGATCTGCAAAATACAGACCAAACAGTAAATAACACATCCAGGAAGAATATTAGATAAAGTGAGCTAAAAAAGATAAGCAGATAGTGACAGTGGCAAGCATTCACGGACCACAATAGGCAACATCTTTTAAACTGAAGTGATGGAAACGCATGACTCCACTTACCGTATATAACTATAATTTCTGGAAAGATAAAATTATATATACCTTTTCTCCACTATCGTTACCAACAACTCTAATCTCCAATCCTACGCAAGCAGCATCTGGTGCAAGAGGAATCTCCTCATAGCTCAAAAATTGAATAGCAGCAGGATCATAACGGAAAAACCCAAAATCATGAACCTAAATCAGAAAAAAGATAACATCAGTATCGTGTACAAAATTTGTTAATCAATATGTTGCGCAATGCAAACATCACTCTAAACAAAAAAGTAAGCACGCACATTAAGTTTCAAATCTTTTACACTTTAATAGTACAAGTAATGAAAACGAATAGAGTCATCCAAAAAGATGAAAAACAAATAGATAAGTTAAAGAGAAGGTCGTCAAACATCTTTTAAGAGATCGACCGCCCTTAACAAAGTACTTTCTCGAAACGGGTTTGTATGCCTTCTACTACAGCTACAGTCAAGATTGGTCCAATAACTACTTGAAAAAGGGAATTGATTTGCACACTTTCAAAAATGATTGGGACACTCTATTTGTCCATTAAATACTTGTACAGTATTAATACTGTGCTTCAACTGTTTGTACGTATGAGTGTTCCAATAATATTTTGGAGTGTGCAAATCACCTCCCTTTGAAAAGCTACTAAAAACTATAAAACATTATCAACAGCAATACCGAATCTCAATGGAGCCAGGTATGGGGGAGGTGGGATGTAGACGGTCATCCCCCTACCCGACGGTAGGGAGACTCCTTCCAAAAAGACCTCCCGCATTAGTGTGTGTAAAAATATATGTGAGCAGATATGCAGTATATATGTGTGGGTACAGGGGTAAGGACAATATGATCAAAAGTAAGAATAAATAAGAATAAAAGCATATAAGAATCAAGCATATATGCATAACCGCGAAAAAAATATAAGGGTAAATGGGGCTATAAGCATATATAAGTATATACTCTGTGTACAAGGGATGCGGCAAAACTTAAAAGAGCAATGAATCTTTGTACCTAGAAAGCTTAAGAAGAAAGAGCAAATCGTACCAAAAAGTACTATACTTTAGGCCAATTTAAATCTTAGGTTAAAAACCCTCTAATATATTATATATAGATTATGTGTACAAGGGATGAGGTGAAACTTGAAAGAGCAATGAATCTTTGTACCTAGAAAGCTTAGAAAGAAAGGGTAAATTTTTTACATTGTTAATTTTTTTGATATGTAAGGTTTTCTCGACTTTTCAAAAGAAATCACCGGTCATAATATTTAGCTGAAATGATTAACTTACTAATGTGATGTATTATTAATAGTCGGGCATTTAAAGTTATTTCGGTTTATGACCGGTAACCTCATTCAAAAAGTTTTTAAAAAAAAAGGGTAAATTTTTTACATTGCACAAAAATTTATCTTTGATATCTTAAATTAAGAAGAAAAAAAGTTTAGTCATCTATCCTAACTCCAGTGTTCCTTCCTACCAGAATGTGCATATTCTAATGGACAAATCGCACAATAAAGTACTATACTTTAAGCATCAAACTTAATTTTTTTGCAATGTAAGGTTGGTTTTTTAACAGGTATTCAGTGCCGAAATGCTTTTTAAAACGATACACCTCATTAATTAACCATTTCGACTAAAAAAATACATATTCCACAAATGAGCATCAACTCACCGGGTCTCGATATATCGGATATACCGGAATCTCCTCCCGATTCACAAACGTAGCTTCCGCCACAACAGGACCTACAAAACAAAACATATAATCAATAAGCATTGTAGTACATTTTAATTAATTACACCAAATTAGGGTAACTAACTAACTAACCAGGCTTAACAACATGACGATTAGTTAAAATAATTCCACGAGTCTTATCAACAACGAACCCGGTCGCGTAACTCGAACCGGCCGATTCGGTATCAAAAGCTCGACCGGCGGTCGTACGGAGGACAACAACCGCTGGAACGACTTTAGCCAAGGCTTTACGCCAGTCGTCAGGTGTCGCTTGGTTCTCTTTGAACGGTGGATCGATCTCCATTGACAGCGATGATTCACCCATCGATTTTGATTGATCAAAAGATGTGTGTGTGTGTGTGTGTGTTTTTTTAGTGTGTGTGAATGGGAGTTGACAAGGATTGATATACGGTCTTTCTCTGTTTGCAGCTTTTTTTTTACCATTGACTTTTACACGTGGCGGACTGTATTGGTGGAGAGTTTGACTGTTTTTTAGTTTATTTGTGGTTTTACTTTACGGAAAGTAAGTGGATTGTCTACATACTGCTTACTCAAAAGCATGTATTTCTTTTCGTCATATAATTGAACAAAAGCATTGTCATTATTTGTTTGAATGTAGTTTTGTTCGTCAATATTAATTGCTGATCGGTTGCGGTCCAACCAAAAGATCCACTTAAGGATGAGAACAGTACCAGAATGGTATCGAACCCGTACTGAATTAGTGGTACCGATATTTTCCTGAGCATAAAAGTGGGTACTGGTACTGTACCGGACGGGATCCGGTACCGGTACTCGGTACCGGGAAATCGGTACCTATACGGTTCTTCCCCTTTTTTGTTAAACCAAATAGGATTTCAAGAAAATGCAACAAAAAGTAGGAAAAAACATGCATTTTCAAGTGATTTCAAACCACGACGTGGCATAAAACGCAACCAACACTTAAATAAATACATCACCAAGATATTCTTAACATACAAATGTTCAAAAACTTATAAAATAGGTTCGGGTTTAATTTTTGGGAGCGTTTATGAAGGATCTAAGTTGCCACAATAAGTTTTTCAAACGTTTGGTTTCTTTTCATATGTTTTACATGACTATTGTTTGACATAGAACGGGCCAAATAGGTGTTTGGATAAGTCATTTAATTCAAAAATATGACTACTCAATTTTCGGGTACTTCCCGCTTTGGTACCGGTACCGTATTAGTGGTACGATTTTTTTTTTGGGCTCAATTCATGGTACCGGTATCGTACCGTGTATTGGGAGTCGGTACCGTTTCGATACGGTACCGGTACGATTCCGCTTCTGTACCGGGATTCAGGTCCAAATGCTCATCCCTAGATCGACTACACCCGGTCGAAAATATTTCGGTTCGGTTTTGGTTCACACCTTTTTTATATTTGGTTTTCGGTTAGGTTTGGTCTTACGCACAATCTGTTAATACTTTGTTGGTAAAAGTTCAATATAAATCTCATATTTGTCATAGATCCAATAAAACAATCATAACCATTCATTTTTTTATCAAAACAAAAATATAAACTTTCACATTTAAAAAAAAATTTAAATATCTCGCAAACCGTTAATCGTTAGGTGAAAAAAAATCATACTATAACGACGAGAATTAAATTATCTTTCTATATATATGCATTATTATATACTTTCGATGAACTTTTTTTTTTCAAAATTTTCGCCCAGAAAAATCACACGTGATTTGTAAAAATCACATGTGATTTGTAAAAATCACATGTGATTTGATTTTTACAAATCACATGTGATTTTTATAAATCATATGTGATTTTTCTGGGCGAAATTTTTTTAAAAAAACAGCTCGTCGAAAGTATAGAGAAATGCATATCAATAGATAGATAATTTAATTCTCGTCGCGATGGTGTATTTTTTGTAGCTTGACGATTTATCGTTTGTAAGATATATTGTTTTTAAAAAAATGTGAAAAATGGTTTTTTATTAATCTATATGAAAAATGCATGGCTAAGATTGATTCTTTTGATATATGACAAATATGAGATCTATATTGATCTCAACTCATACTTTGTTAGGTCGTAGCGGATCGACAAACCGGACCGAACACATTACGGTCTGGACCTCGGTATCCTGTTTTGGGCCAACTCGGTTTTCAGTCCGTTCCGGTCTGAATTTTAAACCTTGATCAGTTCTACTTTGGCATGTCATTGCACCTTCATTTGTTTGCTTAAAAAGATTGTTATATTTTTTATGAAATTTGGTAAACATAGTCTTAAAAGCTATGTCTAAAACACTAAAAATGCATTATTTGGTTGTACTTTGATAACAATCACATTTTTATTACCGAAAAAGAAGCTTACAAAGTTACACCCTAATCGTATGAAACAAGGTGAAGGCCCCGCCGCGTTGCGGCAGCTTTTCGATCCTTTATTTCCAAAAGCGCATACCTTATTCATGATATCAAAACCGAAACGCAATATAATGAAATCTAAAAAGAATTGACTATTGAGAAAGCAAAAATAAGTAGGCTAACCCAAATCATATATGGCACTATTATTTAATAGGCGATGATAAATAGACATGAGTCACATGAGTTTCACTTCCAACAATACTTTAGTTATTGAATTGCTACTGTTTTAAATCCAGACATTTGAAAATAATGATTGAAGCCGTTACAGCAACATGGAAGAGAAATTATAAAGACAATCATAGACATATGCACAGATCATGATGTGTATAAAAATGGCATGGAATAAAACTAAGAAAATGGGTTACTGGTTTGCAGTATAAACAACTATTCGCATCAGCAACCAACGGGTTTAATAACTGTATATTGCTCACCCTCGTCGGCTGGTGCTGGTGTGTGGCGGTATGTGGTCTGCTGTAGCCGGCGCCTTAATGAATGTTGGATGACCTGCAGCGGTGACAGTGTTAATAATTTGGTAAAATCATCAAGGACAATAAATGGTGTTGCTTAAACACCTGTGTGTTAACATTGCAACATACCTATGGACAATTAGTTAAGGCGCCTTTTGTGGGAAGCAGGTGCGGCTTCATAATTTCTTGTGAACCCAAAAACATGAAGGACATGTAATTAAACAATTAAGTGACCCAAAAACGTTGGCTGTTCAATACCACCCATATTAAATCTAAGGATACAACTGTTGGTTGTTTACGTATGTTAGTCATCGGCTAATGCGTGGGGCGGCAAGCGTTTGGGATGTGTTCAAACTGTTGAACGGCACCTCGATGATGGTAACTCCCAGGAGGCTCCTCAATTGTCTCTCGACGGATGGTCCCTGTTACAAAATCCAACGCCACTGGTCCATGCTGTACGCCTGCACACAATGTTATAAAAAGGTACAGTCAGCGTTGTTGCAAGTGCCGTTGTGGCACAACATAATGAAACAAACCGCAACGTCCACCTTGTGGTAGACAAACAGAGCCTGGCTCTTGGTGCAAGCGTACATCGTCGGAGATATAACAGGTAGGTTCCATTTCCGAAACCACCTGCTTCCCTTTCGTATCTGTATGATCTTGATCAGAATACAACGACACGCGAGAAACCTGCATACACACATATAGAAGAAGTGAATGACTGTTTGAATCAACTGCATATACCTGTGTGTCACGAAAATGTATATACCTACATACACACAGCTTCTTACTCATGTAGCATTGCTTTCGTGACACACGGAGATCTGTTTGCCATCTTCCGAAAATGTGGCTCAACCATTATTAAGGAAAAAAGATTTTACCAAAAATTGAACTCATGAAATATAACACAATTCAAATTACCTGATAATTGCAAAAATAAACTTAAACAAACAACGGCAGACAAAGTAACATTTCTGCACAAACGACTCGATTTCGCAACAAAAGCCAAAATCAAAAATATTATACCTTAGCCTGGTATTGCAACCCATACTCGTCTTCAGCTCCGTCAATTACCTGCAAAACAAAAACCAAAACCATGAGCGGCCACACACTAAAACCAAAACCATCTTCATCACTAAGTATATTGTTCGTGTATTTATTTTTTTGACAATAGTTTTTCCCCAAGTCACTGTTAATTTTTATCAGTCGCTAAATATTAAATAAAGAGGAATTTGCAACAACATAAAACCATAAAAGATTACCTTGTCAAATATAAGGAATTTGTATCTTGTGCACACAGTGTCATGAATTTCTTCACTTGTTCATGTTCCTGGCTCTTGCCAAAGGAAAAGCTAGAATTTAAAAATATGCGAGCAAAGTAGGGGTGCTCATCGGGTGAAATTCATACGAATTAAAAAACGAAACAACCGAAGTAGAAAGTCAATCTGAATATGCTTTATGACGGACAAACCTTGATTCATGTACTTTTGGTATAATCGAAATATCCGAACTCATAATCAAATTCAAAGATGTAATTAGGGTTGATAAACTTACACAATTAATTTTTCTACTTCTCCGATCCGTCTCTTGAGTATTGTTCAAGAAATTTGTGGATTTGGATTTGGGTTATTGTTAACGGATGAAGATTCGGGAACAAGTACTGAAGAATTGTCTGGGTTGTTGAATCTGGTTTTCGATAAGAACAACTAACCTTAGCAGACCTAGAAGACGAATTCTATGGCGGTGGGTTGCGTAGGAGAAATTTTATATTGAGCACCGTACCGACGTCGGGAATTAGTATAGATATATATATATATATAATTGGAGAAACAAAATAAATGCATACATTTCAAACTATCCAATGACTTAAATAACCATTTCAAACTGAAAAACTTCATTATGATATATAATATTCATAATTTCTTTAAATTATTCATTCTCTGCTACCATCAATGGCCTTATATTACTTTCTTTCCATGACCTCACCATTTAGATGATAACTACGTACCTCATACCACATTTATCTACCATCATCTATGCGTGGTTTTTCTTTTCTTAAACATTGCTCTTAGAGCATAGGGTGTGATAACCCCGTATTAAACTTTAACACACTGCTATATCAGCTTTAACCTTTTCACCTTTAACTTAAAAAAAACACCCCTTATCATAACTCAACATTAACTCACCTTTAACTCAACTATTTTCAAAATCAACCCCTAAACTAAAATTAATACTTCATTTAATAACTAACATAACATTTAAAACACGAATTACATTAATCATTAAAGTTAAACACAAATTACATTAAACATTAAAGTGAAAACATGAAATACATAGTACGATTAATAGAAACTACGATACGGTAATGAAACTAAAACTACAAATCAAGAAAAGGAATCATCTGAAACATAACCCTCCTTACTCGAAGAGGACCTAAACTCGCCATCATAATACTTTCCTTCCATAATATCAAACCAGTTCTTCCTAAGATGCTCTGCATCTCTGGCTTCCTGCTCCATACGAGCAGCTTCCTCTTGTAGTTCGCGTTGTTCAGTTTCTCTCCTGACTTCCTCATCTTGCTCAAGAAGTCGAAGTTCATCCTCAGTCAGTCCAGACGGATTTGGTTGTTGTTCCACAACCGGTGGATTTGGTTGGTGTTCCACAACCGGTGGATTGTTTACCGGTTCATTTTCCGGTGTGAACACCGGAAAGATATCTTTCGGTGGAGTGTTCACCGGTTCATTTGGAAATTGCTGGGAAAAGTCGTGTTCATTTGAGAATTGTTGGGAGAAGTCACGGTGAGTTGGGAATTGTTGGGAGAAGTCACGGTGAGTTGGGAATTGTTGGGAGAAATCTTTGCGAGACATTGTTGAGAATCTGTGTGTGAGTTGTGTGTGAGTTGTGTGTATGAGTTGTGTGTGTGATAAACAACTCTGGTGGTGTTGTATATATAGGCACCCTTAAATTTGAATTTGAATAAATCCCGCTCCAATTTGAAATTAAATTATCCTGCTCGTAGTTGAATTTTGAATTTGAATTTGGTTATCCCGCTTAAGAACCAAGGGTTTTTTTTTTTTTTTTTTTTTTTTTTTTTTTTTTTTTTTTTTTTTTTTTTATTATTATTATTATTATTATTTTATCAAACACTACAAATATTAGAGGGGTAAAAGTGATTTTTTTTTAAACCCAGCTTTAACGTTGCGTTAAAGGGTTAACGCAGGGAATTAACGCACCTTTAACGCAACACTCTGATGTGGTTAACGCACCCTTAACGCAACAAAAGTTAAGGTTTGATGCAGGGTAACGTTACCACACCCTATGCTCTTAGGGCTATGCATGTGTAACGCAATATTTTTTTCTTTTTGAAAAGTTTGTTTTGAACTTATACATGTTTGTATGATATGATTGGAGGTAGATAGATAGAAAACATTTACCTGTTCAACTTGCAACACGTCATCCAGAGAAGGATTGGTTACAATATATAATATATGAACGAGTTTTGAAGCCCGCGCGTTGCGGCGGGTGAGTTTGTATGATAATTTTATGTTTGTTGGTTTATAACGTTTATTGTATAAAGGTTTTATTTATTTACGGTTATTTTGACTTTTTATTAAAAAAGCCTTAGTCGTGACAACTTAATTTGTCTGGTAATACATATAGCCCCAAATACTCACCCTACTACTGCAGATTAATCTATCAACAGTGGTTGTTATAACTGGGAATAAAGAATACGCACATGTACATTGTTAACCCATCGAAAACATATGAATATATGATCCAAAGATTAAGAAAAAGAACACCAAAAAGTTTATTAAGAAAAAGAACATCAAGATGTTTATTTTTAATTTGTTTGCTGGACTTAAAAGACTCCTGCGAAAGCATAGTAGTATCAAAATTGGCCACTGTATTTAGGGTACAAAGCAGATAAAAATCCAAAGAAAACACATGCAATTTCTTATCATCTATTTTGAATATAACTAAACTAAACCAGTAAAAACAATATTTATGATTCCTCTTCACTTGCATCCCGTTTCAATTCCTTTGCGGTAAATTGATCCTCTTGAACAGGAACATGTTTTTGCAGCTGTGATGACACAATACTTTTTATGATGCTTTTAGCTGCCGCTTCTTTGTCATTCGCAACCACTACATCATCTTTCTCGGGTAAACTATCTTCTTCGGATCGTCTTGCTTTGGAGGTGCGACAAAGAAGGGTATTTTTCCTCTTTGCCAGTCGTGTAGAATCATCTTTGCAGCAGTCAAGATTAGGTTCACCCCTCTGTAATATACAATGGTTTAGTAGATATTCCTGGTTCGGGATACAAACGGGTTGAATGTAGCTTGATATTTTATAGGCATAAAACTCCTAAATTTCTTCATTACGAAATCTTGATATCATTGTAGCAATAAAGTTTTTGTTACCATATTTGTGTAAATTAGACTAAACAGAGGTTAAGGGTCAAGCTAGGCTAATCGACTTGTACCTAAAGCTTCCCATTCGATCCATTACCCAAACTCTGAACATGTATTTGTTATTTGCGGCAATATATTGACGCAAAAATCAAACAGCATTGTAGCATTTTGGTTTACCTATACTAAGTTGTTCTTGTAATATGGTTTAGGGATAGTGACAATTGGATGGTGTTTAGCTCATTAGCCTCAAGAGATTTAATATGGTTTAGGGATAGTGAGTTGAAAAAACCAAAATAAGGGGACTCAAATAAGAAAACTTACCCTTAAAAGTTTGCCTGATAATTTGCATAACTGAACGACAAATTCATTCTCATCTTCCCTGTTAAACACAATAAAAAAAATAGTCATATAACGATTTGCAATTACAACCGAAATAATGTAGGCAGAATGATGACAATTAACGAATGATATAAAAGTTTCGATAGACTCAAATTTTAAACACCAGATCTTAAATTCAACCCTTTTCATAACAAATGTGAAAATTCCTATCTCTTGGCATAGCAATTTTCCTTTATGGAGAAAGTTTTCAAGAAATGAGGCATACCATTCTTTTATCTTGTACGCTCTTGTAAGGTGCTCTTTCTTGACATGTTGTAACACTTCACCGATATGCTCTGTGGCATCATGCAGATTTGTGACTCGCACCTGTAATAAAATAAATTTATTAACGATTAAGTAAAAAATATAGACAATCATGCGAAACAAAAAAACACTGGTGATTGTAAACCATATAGATTTATATCCTTGCGAGCTTTATATTTATTATGAAATGTGAAAATTAAAAACTTAAAACTGTATCACTTATTATCCTTGCGAGCTTTATATTTATTGCCTACAATAAAATCCAAATTGTTTTGTTAGTGAAGAGCACGCACAATGCTCAATATACTAAGCCATTTTCACAAAAACCTGTTTCACATTTAAAAGGTGCACTATGATCAACATTTAAGGTAAGATAGATACATACTTTTTGTAAACCTATACAACCATTTGATTTCTAATTGACTAATATCAGAAACTATATGTTGTAATCGTTATTTATAAAACTAAAAAAATGTAGCAAGAAATGGCCCGAAAAATTAGTTTTTCGGGTAAATCCAATCTAACCTGACCCGTACTGCAGTTTGCCATTTACCCGATGGCAAACTGAAACAATGAACCTTATCCAACCTGTATGATACACCCATATTGGTGAGACAGATTTGTTATCATTTGCAAGAAAAGCTGCACAGCCTCCGGTTTTTGATAACATATTAGAATAATGCTACTTGAGGGACAAAATAACACACCTGCATTACAGTATATTTTCCCTCTAATACTTCCTTCCCATGCTACTTGAGGAACAAAATAACACGCCTGCATCAGCATGTTCATTTTTGATAACATATTAGAATAATGCTGAAGTTATCTACCGCCTTCTTTAACTTCAGTTAAAGCTCTTAACGTACTCGAGAAAAGATAATCACTGAAATGATGTTGTACGATTAGTCTGTTGTCTTATGATTACAAAAGCTCTTTGTTACTATTATGGCCATTTTGCTCAAAAAAGCAAGTTAGTCGGGTTTTCAAATTTGAAAACACTACCGGGATTTTTGAGCAATTAAACCCATTTAACCCAAATAAATCCATACATAGGTAAAATGGTTAAAATTACCATCTCTAATATTATACACAGGAAACGTACCTCCTTAAAGAAAGAACCTCATAATTTCTTTTGAAGAGGGTAGCGTGCTTTGTTAGGACATCTTGGATTGCCAACAGTTCTTATAGCAGCAGCATTAAGAGTATTTTGTAATGAACCATGCTTTTTGAAAAGCTTAAGAGCAATTTTCATGCCAAATCCAAGTACCAGATGCTGAATTCCAGGAACGGAATCTGCTTCATCACCCACAAAGAACAGAAAGATATGGTCTGACTCTTTGAAGAAAGAGTAGCCCCAAATGCCAACACACTGAATGGACATTGATTAACAAATAAATTATTCCATGTTCAAAAGCTTAATAAACTAATATATGATTCACATGTATCTTTAATCATCTTCTTATTCTTATACTGGTGTGACCATCATATACAACCTCCACCAATTGTTATTGACCATTAGACAAATAACAATTATGTCCTATACAAAACATGTGGCACATCACGGGATAAAGACAACTATTATGTTACCCAATATTTTTTATTCGCTATTCTAAACAATTGTTAATCTTTAGGTAAACACAAATTGCAACAATGACTCTGACACCATAAGTAATTTCAACACAAAGAAGCCAGTTTATTCGTACAGAGACATTTTTTTTGGCTTTAAGTAAAAGGGACTTAAATGACTACTCGCCTCAAGAAAGTCAAAAGTGCACCTCTTATTGGAAAAAGAATGAAATGAAAGAATCACATTGATAACGCTCAAAATAAACATGTTTTTAGTCACGTTATTGTTAGATTTGTGCATCATATTTGGTTATATTTGTGTATATTTGTTACTAAATCATGAAAAAGTGTATATGCAAGTAAATATAGCCAAGTACATGAAAAGATGATAAAAAGATGAAGAAATGAAGAGATTATGCACATTTGAAGAATCACGAGAAGAAACCACACAAGAATTCAAGGATTTGATAAAGTCAAGATTTCTATGCTTACATATCAAGAAAAGATCAATGGAGGGAATTAGTGGCACAACAAAGGATCAAGCACGTAACGAGAAAAGGAAGAAGACAAAATAATATTTGCATGGCAGAATGGCCCATCCGATCGGATGGTGCCCGCATCCGATTCGGATGGGGAAACTTGGATTTACCGAGAGCTCCAACCGATCGGATGGACCTCAATACCGATCGGTTGGAGGAAGCTGAAGTTACAAAAAATGCATTTAATGACGAATTTAAGCCCCATAATCATGGTGGCTTATCATTTCTCGGCTAGTAACTGATTTGAGACGTTTTTGCTTGAGGGATAAGGGTTCCTTCACTTATTTAAAGGACCCTTAGCTAATTTACAATGTGTGACAACCCAAAAACCTAGTAAGGCTTACACCAAGTCTTGCTAAACTTATTATCATTGCCCGAAAGCTTGTAGTTGCTGTGAAAACGTCCAGGGAATCTTGAGTTCAAGTCTCAAGAGTTGTGTCCAAGTGTGGAGTTGTTTACGTGTGATCATAGGCGATTGGAGGAGAGTGGTTGCTATAGTTCCACAATTCTAGTTCTTGTAATTTCACAAATAGGTATTTCTTGTTTGAGTTATTATGAATTACTTTTACTTTAAGTTGAATGAAAATATGATTTATTACTTGTGTTTGAATATGATTGTTATGGAGTGATTTTGGTTATACTTGTGTGTATGATGTGATAAGTGTTGGAGTATTCTTATTTCATAGTGATGCATGAAATCATATCTTGTTTTATGAGTTTGTTGAAATAAAATCTAATCTTGCTTAATTAGTTGGTAAAAACAGTTTTAAAGATTAACAAAGGCCGAAAGGATTTTCTTTATGTTTTTATGCCAAAAAGTTAGTGCATGAATTAGTATGGATTATGGTGTGTGACAAGCATCATATTAGCTCATTAAAATGGATTTGGAAACGATTTCATCACGAGAAAAGGCCGAAAGGATTCGTAGGAATTCTTAGAATAAGAAATGCTTTTCAAACAACAAAGAGTCTAATAGAATTATCGCACTAGTTAACAAAGGCCGAAAGGAATTAACTAGGAGATTGAATTCTTAGAGATGATTTCTCATGATAAAAACCATTGATTGTGAATCACTCAATTTTAAGTTGTGCATCATTACAAGTCACACCCAACTTGTTAGATTACTCTATACAATTATCATGGAACTACACACAAGTATATTTGTTTTTGATTGATTGATTTTTGTTTACCTTAGCATTTACACCAAAAATGATTGACAATCTTTTTTGACAAAACTTATTTTGCAAACCCAAACCACAATTCCCTTGGGACGATCTCAACTTACCCACCTTTACTACTACGGACGAGTATACTTGCTCGTATGTGTTGATTAAAGAATCGGATAAATTGATTTTATAAAAATTTAAAACTTGCACTACACACGACACATCAAGTTTTTGGCGCCGCTGCCGGGGAATTGTCTAAATTACTTGGTAGTTTGGTTTGCTAGTTTGTAAGTTTTTGAAAAAAAAAATTTGGTTCGAAGCCAACCGGACCGGATGGATTTCCATCCGATCGGTTGGTGGCCACGATAAAGTTTTTTTTTTTTTTTTTTTAGATTTTAGTGTTAATTTTCAGTTATTATGTTTATTTAATGTTAAGGTTAATGTGTTTAAGTGTTAGAGTAAATAAGTAAATTAAATAGAGTAATTAGAATAGTTTTTTTTTACATGCCTTTAATGTTTTTAATGCTTTTAATTAATAGAGTTAATTTTAGCCTTAATGATTGGTAGCTTAAGAGGTTTTAATTAATTATGTTAGTTAAGTAGTTTAAAGATTATTAAGTTAAGAGTAAATTATTAAGATTAATGGTTAGTAATTATTAATTATGTGTTAATTGTCATATTTATTAGTTAGTTTAATTTTTATTTTTATTTTATTTTGTTTATCAAGGTTTTAATTTCGTCTTATAAATACATAAAAAAAAAAAAAAAAAAAAAAAAAAAAAAAAAAAATTAGGAAATTCGATCTAACCGATCGGATGCCGCCCGCATCCGATTCGGTTGGGCAATCTTGAGTTTTAACGATTCAACCATCCGATCGGATGGGTTATAATACCGATCGGATGGATGCCTCGGTAATTTTTTTTTTGAACTTTTTAATTTTTAGTTGTTTAGAAGTTTTTATAGTAAGAAGTTGCTGTTTGTTTGCTTTGATTTGATATTTTGATATGTTTCGATTATAACTAACCCTCACGCTAATAGCTTGGATTTCTTTGGTTTTGTGGTTATGTTATAGTTATTGATTCAATAGAATGGAAAGTTTAAGCGGAATTTCGGAATACTTGAGAAATTTGGAAGAAATGTTGAGAGATTCGGGTGGTTCATTGGAAAGTTTGGGAAATATTTTGGAAGAAGCAAAGGTTGATTTGGAAAGACAAGAAGAAGTTGGAGAAAGTCATGTTAGTTCACCTAAGGAGAAAAGAGTTGTTGTGTTTACACAAGCACCACCTAAGGAGTTTGATGTACCATTCATGAGGTATTCTACACCTTGTGGAGTGGAAGGTATTAAAGCTTGGGATGCTCAGCTTAATATGGAGTATGGAGACAACTATATTACGGAAGAAATGCTTGGTAAGCTTGGTTTTGTTAGGCTTGACTATGAGGATTATGGAAGAAAGATAGTGAGAGATGTGAATGTTAATATTCATGGTCATGTGTTCAAAGTTGATTTTGTTGTTTTGGAATATGGTAATGCGGATGAACCAGAAGTTGTGTTTGGTAGAGATTTTATGGTTAAGACTAAATGTAGGATTGATTTTGCATTGAGAGAGATGAGGATAGATGTTGATGATATGGTAGAAGAAAAGGTAGGAAAGGGAGAGATTGTTAAAATGGGCAAAACAAATAGAAAGAAAACACCACTTAACAAGCTTACCCAACCCTCCACCCCTAAGAATGAGAGTTCTTCATCTAGTTCACCACCAAAAAACACCACAAATAGTTAAACCATTAACCCAACAGCAGAAAGAAGCAATTCTGGAAAATTTGGAAACAAAGTTTAAGGAGCTTATGGAGGAGAAGCCGGTTATTGAAGTGTTGAATAATTACATGACTTATCGTAAGAAGTTGGATGCAGTTATGATGGCAAGGGCTAGGTTAGAAGATAAGAATTTTGATGAGATTGGAAGAGATAGGATAGTTGAGAATGGGTTGCCTAAAAAGGAGAGCGATCCAGGAAATTTTGTGTTACCTATTAAAGTTAATGGAACAGATGCGATGTATGCATTGGCTGACACGGGAGCAAGTGTGAATGTAATGCCGTATCATTTGTTATAAAGATTAGGACTTGGTAATCCTCAACCAAACCAATATAATCTTACTATGGCTGATAATTCACGAGCAAAAGCGATGGGAGAAGTAAAGAATGTTAGAGTCCAAGTAGGATATCAAGCTTTCTTGGCCGATTTTCTTGTGCTTAATATTCCGGTGGATAAGGAGTTACCATTGTTGTTAGGAAGAACATTTTTGAGAACTTGTGGAGCTATTATAGATATGGGTAGAGGTACTATGACTATTAGTGATGGAATCATGAAGCATACATATTACCCAAAGCCTAGAGGCAAGATTGTTAAAGAAGTTCATGGTGAAGAAGACGAAGAAGAAAACCATTTGGGATGTTTCAAAGTAGGTAGAGATGAAGAAGGGAGGCCTAAATATGGGCCGGTTGTCCCAAGTTACTTTGATATTGAAGATGAGATGGAAAGAGCTCTAGCGATGGAGGCTTTCTATAATCCGTTTAAGAATGTTTTTGTGTTTAACAAGTTGACATATTTTCTTGGATCTTTACCGGTCCAATTGAAGAATTTGGAATGGGGACCTGAAGGAGCTAGTGTTTACAAGAAGGAGAAAGAAGACGGTGAATGGCATGTGAAGTTTGATATAGTTTGTCCGGATGGAAGGAACTTTACAAGGAAGTTTAAAACGCAAATGACTAACCGAAAGTTGTCCGGGAAGTTCCAAAATGAAGATATCTTGAAGCACGAATATTTTGAAGGGTGAAAGACAAGAGTTTGAAGAATAAAAACACAAAGCTTGTGCTAGTGTTTTGTTTGTTTTCTCTTTAATTTTTCTGCATTTTAGTAGTTTAATGTTTGCATTTAAGTTTAAGTTTAAGTTTAGACCGTTTTAATTGTCTTGGTTTATTAAGTTATTAAGTTTATGAAGTTATGTTTTGAGTTTTAGAGTTAAGTTGTGTTTTAGTTGTAGAGATAGAATTGAAAAACAAGTTGGAAGATTAAGTGTGTTGAAGTATTTTTATGCTTAAAAGAAGTATTTTTGAAGAGTAAAACACTTCTCATTTGCTCTAACAAGTGTGAGTAAGTGTTGACAAAAGAAAAGTGAAGTTTTTGCAAAAATTCAATCCGAATCGGTTGGATCAAATACTGATCGGATGGATTGAAATATATATACTCAAGATTTCAAAAATCTCAAAAAAACACACACACACTCAATCCACAAAACTTGGGATTCGGAAATTCGACCATTAGGAAGTCTATTAAGTGTTGCATGAGTGTTGAAGAATCATCTATGGCACCTAAACAAGCAAGTAACATCATCAATTTGTCCTAATTAGATTTTGATTCGAATTTCTTGAATTAGGTCTAAATTTGGGTATTTTTGATATAGTTCGAATTGAGATGTAATTTTTGTGGAATAGATGGGTAAATGATTGAGGAATTCATTGCAAAAAGAATTAGATAGATTGATTAAGTTTTGAGGAAGAATTGATTGATTGAATTTTCGGATTAAAATGGGTCAAAACTTTAAATTGATTTGGATTGCAATTGATGATTTCCAGATGTTATTTAGTAGATGAGTAGTGATTCTAGGAAGATGCATTGTTGATTAGAACATCAATGGAAGAGATTTGATTTGATAGTGTTCATATGATCTAGGAAAATTGAGAAATCATGCGAATAGGTTATGAACGTGTTTGGAGACGAGTGGGATATGTAGGAACCATGATAGTCAATCAAATGCATGATAGGATAGAGTTGGAATAGTTGGAATTGATTAGAAATCGGAAAGGAAAATTTTTTTGAGACAGAATGCCTCAACCGATTCGGTTGCGGGTAGATACTGATCGGTTGAGCATGGACATTTGTTCCATCCGATCGGATAGTGATTAATACCAATCGGATGGAAGGCTCGGTAAATAAAATTGAAATTTTTTCCAAACGAGTTTTGCGACTTCTAAATCATGTAATCTTGGTTTTTATGCTCTTATACTATCATATATTTGTGTTTTCTACAGAGTTATCTTGCAGGTGGCTCGAGTTCATCAAGTGGAAGAGTGAATCCGATTGTAACAAAGTATGTGCAAAGGAATACTAAGAGTAAGGTCCAATATACTCTCAATCATGAAAGTAATGAAAACTTGAAGTTCAGCAAGGTTAAGAGCAAGGAGGAAAAGCACGCTTTTCGGGAGCGTCTTTCGAAGCTACAAGGGAGAACTGTTGGGTTTTAAGGATGCTGCTGCTCTTGGTATTTATTGAAATACACTAAGTATAACTCTGCTCCTAAGTAACTCTGCTGCTAAGTATAACTCTGCTGCTAGTGTATTTACTCTGCTGCTGGATATCTGATGGTTGAACAATAAGCTAAGTGTGATTCTGCTGCTAGCTACGAAGACGCTGCTGCTAGAGAAATTATGCTGCTGCTTATTGGATATGTATAGTATGTTAAGGATAAGTATAGAAAAGATACGTAAAGATATTTTTCGTGTATAGAAAGTTTTGTAACCGACTAGGACTCCTTAGTCTATAAAAGGAGGATCTAGGGTTAGGTTTTACATACGTATCATTATTGTTTTACACTTCAAGGTTCCTTGTAACCCCGTTGCTATTCAGAGCAATCATATTAATATATTGAAGTGTTGTTTGAGAATTCGTTTGTGTTTAATTCTTCTTAAGATCAAGTATTAATTTCCGCATAATATTTGATATACAACTCAAGATCAGTTTCTATATCGATTGCTTTAGGTTTATATCTAAAGTAATTAATAAGATCGTGAAGCTCAACTGGGATCAACAAGTGGTATCAGAGCTTGTGATCTAGAAACTGGTACCAAGAAGAATTACTGAATACAAGATCTGTTAATCATCAAAGTAAGCAATGGAATCCGATTCAACACACATGGTTACTGCATCAAGAGTCCCCATGCTCAAGACTGGAGAATACGAGATCTGGAAGATGAGAATTCAGCAATACATGAGAATGGTTGATTACTCACTTTGGGAAGTTGTTTTATATGGTGACAGTCAGCCAGCCAAGACTGCTACTGGATCAGTCTTGACTCTCAAGACAAGTGAGGAGAAAGCACAGAGAAGATTGGAGGTCAAGGCTCACAGTATTCTCATGATGGGAATACCTAATGATTATCAACTAAGTTTTAATCATATTGAGTCTGCTAAGGAGTTATGGGAAGCTATTGAACTTCGATTTGGTGGGAATGAAGCTACCAAGAAGTCAAGAAAGAACCTAATGAAGCATCAGTTTGAAACTTTTACTGCTTTGAGTTCTGAGAATATTGAGGGAACTTATGATAGACTTCATAAGCTGACCAGTCAAATGGCTCTATTGAAGATTGATGTATCTCAAGAAGATATCAATCTAAAATTTCTGAGAAGCCTATCATCTGAATGGAACACTCACACAGTGATTTGGAGGCACAAGGAAGATTTTGAAAAGATGACATTGGATGATCTGTATAACAACTTGAAAGTATATGAATCTGAAGTCAAGGGATTGTCAAGTTCATCTTCTACCACAAACAATCTTGCTTTTGTGTCCTCAAGCAACAAGAATTCTGGTAGTCATCAAGAACAGCACTCTGCTGCTGGTACTTTCATTCCTGCTGCTGGTTTACATGTCTCTGCTGCTGACTCTACCAACACTAACACCATCAGTGATGCTGCTATTTGTGCTTATTTGGCTGAACTTACTACAAGTACTGCAGTTATGCCTCAAGATCTGGATGAACTTGATCCTGATGATGTTGAAGAGATTGATATGCAATGGCAGTTTGAAATGCTAACTATGAGGGCAAGAAGGTTTCTTAAAAGAACTGGTAAAGAACTTAAGTTCGGAAGAAACAAAAATGTGGGATTTGACAAATCAAAGGCTGAATGTTATAACTGTCATAAGAAGGGACACTTTGCAAGATAGTGCAGAGCACCCAAAAGAAACAATGAGAATACCAAGAAGCCTACTGATGAAGAACCAAATCCTAATACTGCTATGGTGTCATGTGATGGGTTAGGAGAGTTTGACTGGAGTGATCATACTGAAGATGGTCCTAATTTTGCATTAGTAGCTGATGAAGAACCTAAAGAACAGCAATTTGCTCTCATGGCCTACTCTTCTTCTGGATCAGACTCTGAGGTATCAACTGAATCATCTTGTTCTTTTAAATCATGTTCTGATACAATAGAAGTACTTAAGTCTAGCAATGGAAATCTTAAAATGGAGAATGAAAAACTTAAGTTAGACAATCTTAGTTATGAATATGGTTTAAAGAATGTAGAAGAGAAGCTTGAATTTTATAAAAAGGCTGAAATTGAATATCTTGATAAGATCACTAGTTTAGAAATTGAGCTTATTAAGAAAGATTGTGAGATTAAGGTTCTTATGGGGAAAGTAGAAGAGGCTGAACAGGCTAAAGATTCAGCTATAAGTGAGACTGAAAAACATGTTGTTAGGGTGGAAAAACAACAATTTGCCACTGACATCCTCAGTAAACCAATAGGAAGACACTTTGCAGACTCAGGCTGTGGTCTAGGATACAATGCTGTTGCTCCACCTAAGCGACTTAGTGCCAATGCCCCTCCTACTAGGACATTGTCTTTCATACCTGAGTCTGAGGCCAAACCTGTAGGTGAAACTAGTGAAACTAAAATAGAGTCACCTAAGGTTGAGAAAAAGTGGTCTGATGCACCCCTTATTGAAGATTGGGAGTCTGACAGTGATGATGATGTTGTGGAATCTGATTCAACCTCTAAGAACAAAAAGGAAGAAATTCCTGCTGTTGTTGAATCAAAAGTACCTAAAGCTAAAAAGGTTGAGTTTGTTAAGCCTAAGCTAGGTAGAGGTATCTCTAGGAAAATGGCTGAGTATGGTAATACACCTAGAGTATACCCTAAGAGATCAAATAACTTGCCTAGAGGAAACCAGAGAAATTGGAACAACCTAGTTTCACAAAGATTAGGTACTGATTTTCAATTACTTAAAAAGGCATGTTATAGTTGTGGTAGTTTTGAACATCTGCAAGATAAGTGCTACTACTATCAAAAACCAGTTTGGAACCAACATACAAGGGTGAACCATAGAAACTTTGCTAGAAAGACTCACCCTCATCCCAAAAGAAACATGGTTCCCAAGGAAGTTTTGATGAGAGATGGTGCTTCTAGAATTATCTCACCTATTGCACCAAAAGGGCCCATAAAGAAGGACATAGTTGATACTGCTGCTAAGGCAGACTCTGCTGTTTTGCCAAAAGTGGTTACTGATACTGTTGTGGGCAACCATTTTTATGCTGTTAAGGCCTCAGCTTGCTGGGTCTGGAAACCTAAAGTTAAAGTTTTGGATCATGTTCTCAGACACAGCAGTGCACCAATGCAGTTGAAGAAATTTGACTACTTTGATACACAAGGCAGATCCAAGTCAGTAATGGCGTGGGTCCCAAAGAGAAACTAATTCTCTTACTTTTTGTTCAGGGCAATCTACAAAAGGAGCTAAAGGATAAATGCGTTTTTGATAGTGGATGCTCTTCACATATGACTGGAGACCAAAGCAATTTGGAAAACTTTGAAGCTTTGGATGGTGGATACGTTGCCTTTGGGAATGACCCTAAAGGAGGTAAAATTGTTGGAAAAGGCATCATCAGAACTGGAAAATTGGATTTTGAGAAAGTGTATTTGGTAAATGGACTAAAGTTCAATCTTTTTAGTGTCTCACAAATGTGTGACAGAAAGAATTTTGTTCTTTTTATAGACACTGAGTATCTTGTCTTATCTCCCGACTATAAGATACCTGATGATAAATCAGTACTTCTTAAAGTCCCTAGAAATGACAACATATACATTGTGGATATAAAGAACATTATTCCCAAAAGAGATTTAACTTGTCTATTTGCCAAAGCCACTATTGATGAATCCAAACTTTGGCATAGAAGGCTTGGCCATTTGAACTACAAGGCTATCAACAAGTTGGTGAAAGGGAATTTGGTCAGAGGATTACCTTCAAAGGTTTTTGAAAACCCTAAAATATGTGTTGCTTGTCAGATGGGAAAGCAACATAGAGCATCTTGTAAGTCCAAATTGGTGAACTCTATTTTTGAACCCTTGTTTATGTTACATAAGGACTTATTTGGACCTACTTATGTGAAAAGCTTGAACAAAAAGATGTATGGCTTAGTGGTCACTGATGATTTTAGTAGATTTACTTGGGTATTCTTCTTAGCTACTAAGGATGAGACTCCTGGCATTCTTAAGGCTTTTATTACAATGATAGAAAACCTATTTAATCACAAAGTCAAGGTCATCAGATGTGATAATGGAACTGAGTTTAAGAACCATGTGATGAATCAGTTCTGTGAGGAAAAGGGTATAACAAGACAGTTCAGTGTGGCTAGAACTCCTCAGCAAAATGGTGTTGCTGAGAGGAGGAATGGAACATTAATTGAAGCTGCTAGAACCATGTTGTCAGAGTCTAAGTTACCCACTACCTTTTGGGCTGAAGCAGTCAGCACTGCTTGCTATGTGCAAAATAGGAGTAAGGTAGTTAAGCCTCATAACAAGACCCCTTATGAGTTATTACATGGTAAGAAACCCCTAATAGATTTCTTAAGACCATTTGGGTGTCCTGTTACTATTTTGAACACCTTTGACCACTTAGGCAAGTTTAGTGAGAAAGCAGACATAGGTTTTTTTGTTGGTTACTCCACTCATAGAAAGGCTTTTAGAGTCTTCAATCAAAGGACTGGGCATGTGGAGGAAAATTTACATGTTAAGATTAGAGAAACCTCACCTAATGTTGATGGAAAAGGTCCTGAATGGATGTTTGATATTGATTCTCTAACCAAAAGTATGAATTATCAACCAGTCATTGCAGGTACAACTAACATGTCTGCAGGTACACAAACTAACCCTACTGCAGGTACTCAAGCTGAGGAAAATGCATCTGCAAAAGAGTTTGTGTTGATTGAAAGATGGAACATTGATCAGCCTTTCACACCCAATGAGGGCAAGAGTTCACTGGATGATGATGTTCATGAAGAAGTTCCAAAGAATGATGCAAAAGAAAGTGTTCAGCCTTCTCATGATGACAAGAATGATGATAAGGAAAGGGATGAAGAGTCACAAATTGATGGACTCCAAGGGAATAAACATAGCAGCAGTTCACTCAACTCTGCTGTTAGGCCAAAACACTCTGTTGTTAGGCCAAAACACTCTGCTGCTAAGCTTGGTAACTCTGCTGCTGTGCCCAAGGACTCTACTGCTGATAAAGATGGTGATTCTTATGATGATTCTTCTGAAGAGATGCCCGAATTGGAAGAAGTGTATGTGGATACTGATGATGAAATTGTTGATGTCTTTGGTGTTGGAGCTGATTTATCCAATTTGGAGACTGATATACCTGTTAGTCCTACTCCAACAACCAGAATACACAAGAATCATCCAAAGGAGCAGATTATTGGTGATGTTAAATCTGCTGTTCAGACCAAAAGTAAATCAAAAGGTTTGAGTGATTTGCTTGATCAGGGATTATTTGCTCAAACTCTTCAAAGAGGAATAACCACAAGGATTTACAAAACTGCATGTTTGCCTGTTTCTTATCTCAAGAAGAACCCAAAACCATTCACAAGGCTATGAAAGATGAAAGCTGGGTTGAAGCTATGCAAGAGGAGTTGCTGCAGTTCAAGCTTCAAGAAGTCTGGACATTAGTTGATCTGCCCAATGGGAAAAGGGCAATTGGTACAAAATGGGTGTTCAGATGCAAGAGAGATGAAAGAGGCATTGTTATCAGAAACAAGGCTAGATTGGTGGCTCAGGGATACACTCAGGAAGAAGGAATAGATTATGATGAGGTATTTGCCCCAGTTGCAAGAATAGAGGCTATCAAACTATTCTTGGCATATGCCTCATACAAGAACTTTCCTGTGTATCAAATGGATGTGAAAAGTGCTTTCTTGTATGGAAAGATTGATGAAGAGGTATATGTGATGCAACCACCTGGTTTTGAAGATCCTAAGTATCCTGATAGGGTTTATAAGGTGGAGAAAGCACTGTATGGACTACATCAAGCTCCTAGAGCTTGGTATGACACCTTATCCAAGTATTTGCTGGCAAATGGTTTCAAAAGGGGAACCATTGACAAAACTTTGTTCATTAAGAAAGAAAAAAATGATATTCTACTTGTTCAGGTTTATGTAGATGATATTATTTTTGGGTCTACAAATAAGGTGTTATGTGAACAATTTGAGAAGCTTATGCACAACAGGTTTGAGATGAGTTCTATTGGGGAACTCACTTTCTTTTTAGGACTTCAAGTTAAGCAGAAATCAGATGGGATTTTTATTAGCCAAGACAAGTATGTGGCTGATATTTTGAAGAAGTTTGGATGTAAAGATGTGAAGCCTGCAAAGACAACAATAGAGACCAACAAACCTTTTCTTAAGGATGAAGATGGGGAAGAGGTTGATGTTCATCTTTATAGATCAATGATTGGTTCATTGATGTATCTGACTGCTTCAAGGCCAGACATTATGTTTGCTATATGTGCGTGTGCCAGATTTCAAGTGTCCCCAAAAGTTTCTCACTTGCATGCTGTTAAGAGGATTTTTAGGTATTTGAGGAGTCAACCTAGGTTGGGCCTCTGGTATACTAAGGATTCATCTTTTAACTTGGTGGCATACTCTGATAGTGACTATGCTGGAGCAAGTTTGGATAGAAAATCAACCACTGGAGGCTGTCAGTATCTTGGACATAGGCTGATCTCTTGGCAATGTAAGAAACAAACAGTGGTGGCTAATTCAACAACTGAAGCAGAATATGTGGTTGCTTCTAGTTGCTGTGGACAAGTGCTCTGGATTCAGAATCAACTGCTGGATTATGGGTACAATTTCATGAACACCAAAATTTACATTGACAACAACAGCACAATGTGTATTATTAAAAATCCTGTTTTTCACTCTAAAACAAAACACATAGAGATAAGACATCATTTTATTAGAGATTGTTATGAGAAAAAGTTAATTCAAGTGGTTAAAATACATACTGACAACAATGTTGCTGATTTACTTACTAAAGGTTTTGATGTAGGTAGATTTCAATTTTTAGTTGCTAGTATTGGAATGATCA
Source organism: Artemisia tridentata subsp. tridentata (assembly GCA_021014915.2). Lineage (NCBI taxonomy): Eukaryota > Viridiplantae > Streptophyta > Magnoliopsida > Asterales > Asteraceae > Artemisia > Artemisia tridentata. The sequence goes on along the minus strand of CP139503.1, from coordinate 309,668,205 downwards.
ATCTTTAAACATCTTATCTCTGTATGTTTTTGTAAAATTGTGTAAGGATTTGTGCTATTGTTAAGTCAAAGTTTGTTGTTTCTTAAAATGTCTTTTGTAAGTTGTCTGCTGCTATGCTGTCTTATGTGTTTATATGGATTATGGGATATGCTTGCTTGTGTTTTTGTGGTTTTCTACTAATCTTTTGCAGATATTCATAAGAACACATCAAGTAAAGCAAGGAAATTTCAAATTCATTAATCACAAAGTGGAGTACAAAATACAGCTTCATTACATCCATAGTTCAACAGACATCAAGACACAAGATTCTAAGACAAACAAAAGATTCTAATCAAGCTTTCTTTTACCCTTGTCAGTGGGGTCAGGCATGGTCTTCTTTCCTCTTCTCCCTTCCATTTGTCTTGACACCTGTGGACATGGAAGACACAATACAACTTGTCGGTGAGGATTTGAAGATGCTTGCTTCCTCTCTGGAATCGTGACCTTAGGCTTTGAAGATGGTTGCTTCTTTTCTGACATTGGGATCTTGCTCATTCCCACTACGACCCTCTCCATCTCTTTAGTAAGGAGTTTTGCTACGGATGGAACCCATGTTTCGTCATCCGGGTCAGAAGATGGGTCACTTTCATCAGTTGGAGGTGTGGAACGCTTATCGGAGTCTGAAGAGGAGATACTTATTGGTTCTTTGGGTTTCTTGAATCTTGCTGCTTCTTTCTTGGTTCTTCCCTTTGGTTTGCAACCTGGTGGATAATAGGACGACCATCCATTACCATTGGATGATGATGAATCAGACCATTCATCATTATCATCTGATGGTGAATCGGATGAAAGCTCAATGATTGGTATTTTTGAAGAACTCATGGTTATTGGATTATTGTGCTAGGGTTTGTGGAGTTTGGGATTTGTTATAATATCAGGGAAATTTATAGACTTATGGTATTCAATGAGGAGTTGGTGTTAGCAATTAATTTGATTGAGGGATTAACTAAGGATTTGGGAGAGTTGACTTTTAGTCAAACTTTCATTACTCTGCTGCTGAGTTTGAAAGTAAAGGGGCCAATTTGTAAAATTTGGCGCGCATAGAACCCTAATTAGATCCAAACGGTCTAAAACCCAATTCGATCTCATTACACACCTTAAGCGCCCTAAGTTACAACCTTTCTAACCCTAAACACAAATTCACATCCTTAAATCCAAAACCCCCAAAATCAAAATGGCAAGAAGACAATTCCCTGATGAGCATAATCAAATCGCATTTCTTCGAAAGGTCCCTGAAGCTGACGGTTTCACTGATGTCATGGATTTTCTTAGTGCATCAAGATTAAGGTACGCATTAACGGTCGATCCTCCTATTGTTAAGTCCCATATGAAACAGTTTTGGTCGACTGTTAAGCTCGAAAGTCAACATGGGGAGGAAATGTTGATTGGTATAGTGGACGGAGAAAGTATTGTAGTTTCTGAAACATCTATAAAGCGAAGCCTTCGTCTTTCAGGTGTTCCAACACCCCCTTGTCTTTCTACAACTGATATTTTGGCTGAACTTGAGAAGATTGGGTATGAGAGGCAAAATACTAGTGGAAATTTTTTTAAAGGCCTCCTTTGCCCACATTGGAAGTTTCTTCTTCATACTCTTCAACATTTTTTATTTTCTAAAGTAGGTGGGTGGAATGAGTTCAGTGCACCTCAAGCCACAACTTTGATTTGCTTGGCATCAGGACAACCATTTGATTTTTCTTCTATGATTTTTGAAGGGATGAAGAAGTATGTTACTAAGAAGTTTTATTTGTATCCAAGGTTTTTACAACTCATTATAAACCACCAGCTAAAAGAACCCTTGGAACATACAAATATTGAGCCAAGTAATAACATGACTATCAAAATGTTTGCTTTTCTAAGGAAAAATGGGAAAGGTTTTTCTGGTACTATCACTCCCCTGACTCAATACATTTTGGATATTGTGGCTGCTGTTAATGAGGATGAAGAAGCTGGAACTCCCACAGCTTCCCATCACACATCCTCATCTTGTAGTTTGAATGAATCATCCTCAAATGAACCCCAAAATACCCATTCACCTAGGACTTCACAAGAAAAGGGCACTATGTTACCTCAGACTAGTGCTAGTATGGAAGCAGATGAGGCTGCCATAGGTGATGGAGATGGCATGAAGGAAAAGGATGACACTACTGTCTCTGGTTTAGTAACTGAACAGGCCAGTGTCAACATAAGTAAGACCCCAACCTTGGCAACATCTTTTGCTGAAGGTTCACTTGAACCTGCTGCACAAGATGGTAACCCCAGCCAACTGGCTAATATGGGGGGCTCAGATGTTCAACCTAGGGTTGAGACTGAGTTTTTGTCCCAAGATTTACCTCTCAGGGAAGTTAACACATCCCGAAGTGATGAGGACAGTCATGGCACTACTCATGAATTGATGGATGATACTGTACATATTGTCAATGCCCATGATACACCTCTCGGACCAGGTCACACAGGTCGAAGTGTTGAGGCTAGTCTTGAACATCCACATATTGAATTGATGGCTACTCCACTTGTACAAAATGTCAATGTCAATGATCCACCTCTCGGGTCAGGTAACACAGACCGAAGTGGTGAGACTATTATGAAACAACTTGATGAATTGATGGATAAATGTACAAAATTGTCAAAAGAGGTTCTTGCTCTTACTGAAGAGTTACAGGTGATGAAGGATACTCAAAACTCTCAAGATGCAATCATTCACAGACTGAAATTAAGGGTAAAGCATTTAGAGACTGTTCAATGGAAAAGAGCAAGATTTTCTCATCTCATGAAATCCAAGAAAAGGAAGATTTCCAAACCATGTTTGGAGGAGGATGCTTCCAAACAGGGGAGGAATGATCAGGAGGATGTAATAGGTTCAGGGGAGGTAATCAAGAATTCCGGGGAGGTTGTAAAGGATACAAGTGAAAATGTTGCTGAATTTGTTGAAAAGAGAGAAAAGGTTAATTCTGCTGCTGGTGCAGAACACTCTGCTGTTGGGATAAAGAACTCTGCTGCTGATACAGAGAAGAGTCTTACTGTTGGAGAAAAGGATTCTGCTGTTGGATCAGATGATGATACACTACCCTTAGCACAAGTACTGCTAAACCTTGCAACCAAAACATCCACACCATCCAAACAACAGCAACTTCCACAACAAGAACAATCTGCTGCTGCTCCTACTTTAAAATCTATTGTCTCTAGACCCAAGGCCAAAGGTATTTTCATAAGAGAACTCATTCCCACACCAAAACCTGTACCATCATCCATTGCATCAAAGGATAAAGGAAAAGGTAAACTTGTTGAACAACCTACACCTTATCCTACACACCTTCCATTTGAGTTCTGGCCAAAAGAAGATCAGGATAGGCATGATGCAGATGCTGCAAGAAAATTGGTAGAACAAGATGAACAGGAAGAGCTTCAAAAGCAAAGGAAGTTGGCTGAGAATGAAGCAAAGACTAGAGCATTGTTGGATGAATGGGATAATGAAAGGGCTAAGAATGAGGCTGTGATCAGATGGGCTAATATGGTAAAGGAGGAGTTACAAGATGACTTTGCTGATAAGAATGAGTTTGATTTCTTGGAGGATTTTAGAGCAAAACAAAAGAAGAAATTGATTGCTGCAAGAAAGAAGAAGAAAGTGCTTAAACCTCCTACTGTAAAGCAACTCAGAACTCATCATGAATACTACTTGAAAAATATGAAGAATTGGAAGCTAAAAGATTTGAAAATTTATTCAGATGATGAAGTGAGAAAGATGTATGAAACAGCAAAGAAGGAGATTGATAGGAAATTTGATGATGATGAGGTAGTTAAGCTAACAAGAAAAGTGGATCCATGGACTTATAAAACTCCAGAGTCAAATGCTACTTTGAAAGCATCTGGAAGTGATTTGGAGAAGCAAGGTGATAAGCAAACTATGGAGGTTGAAAGGGAAAAGATTAAGGATGTCATTGGTTATAAGAGAACTGGTAAACGAAGTAAGATGGTGGCTAGGAAGAAAAGAAGAGTTACAACTGAAGATAGTTATAAGAACAAACAAGAGGAAGCAGATGCTATGAAAGCCATTATGGACTTCACAGTTCATAAACCACAGCCAGAACCTGAAATAATCAATGCAGTCCCGTTATCAACAAAGTATCCAATCATCTCTTATACCTATGATGTGTTTGATGTATGTGAAGCAAAATGGGAAATCATGAGATCTAACTTTGCATGTGAAAAGTATGTTAGATTTTCTCAGATGCTGGAGTACATGGATAGGGATGATATTGTGCAACTCTGGAAACTTTACAAGGAAAGATATAGTGACAAGAAACCAGAGGTAATGCCTGAAAGAGTACATTATCATTTTCTGAGAAACATGTTTGAACCTAATGAAAGGAGTACTGAATGGCAAAATTTGAGAACTTCAAAGAAGGTTGTCAAGTGGTACTTATATCAGTCATGTGGAGTACATGAACTGATTGGAAGTAGTGGTTTGGGTACCTACATGTTGATAGAAAAAGATTATCCTTTCTACAACAATGTTGATATTCTTACTGATATGTTGCAACCAGGAATGTTAATGTTACAAAGGCCATTTGTATCAGATTATCAAGCAGGTGTGCTAATTGAGAAGTATAAAAAGATTCTGCAAGAAAAGACTTCAAGGCAGTAAGTGTTTGGAAACATCCTCTTGGTGATTAGCTGGGCTTATAGGAAACTTGATGATTTTTGAAGAAAAATATCAAGTTTAGGGGAGGATTGTTAGGTTTTAAGGATGCTGCTGCTCTTGGTATTTATTGAAATACACTAAGTATAACTCTGCTGCTAAGTAACTCTGTTGCTAAGTATAACTCTGCTGCTAGTGTATTTACTCTGCTGCTGGATATCTGATGGTTGAACAATAAGCTAAGTGTGATTCTGCTACTAGCTACGAAGACTCTGCTGCTAGAGAAATTATGCTGCTGCTTATTGGATATGTATAGTATGTTAAGGATAAGTATAGAAAAGATACGTAAAGATATTTTTCGTGTATAGAAAGTTTTGTAACTGACTAGGACTCCTTAGTCTATAAAAGGAGGATCTAGGGTTAGGTTTTACATACGTATCATTATTGTTTTACACTTCAAGGTTCCTTGTAACCCCGTTGCTATTCAGAGCAATCGTATTAATATATTGAAGTGTTGTTTGAGAATTCGTTTGTGTTTAATTCTTCTTAAGATCAAGTATTAATTTCCGCATAATATTTGATATACAACTCAAGATCAGTTTCTATATCGATTGCTTTAGGTTTATATCTAAAGTAATTAATAAGATCGTAAAGCTCAACTGACTGGGATCAACAAGAACCATTGCTAAAGCGAGGTTAGTTGATTGGAGTTTGTTTGCGGGGTATAATTGTGAGACTGAGTTGAGAAATATGATGAGAATGTCGTATGTTTATGAGGGAGATGGTGATAGTTTTGAAGATCTTTCGTGGGAAAGAGCGTTTAGTATTTATGAGAATGTTAACCGAGAATGGTATTTGGAGTTTTTCTCCACATTTTATTTTGAAAGGAAGATTGTGGACATTGTAAATGATAGATGTATCTGGTTTAGGCTTTGTGGTAGGGAACATGTTTATACTTTGCCGGAGTTTGCTGTTATTCTTGGTCTATACGATCAAGATGAAATTGAGCATCGTTTGTTTCCATTTCATTTTGCGAGATTGGTAAGAAAGCATAATGATTATGAGGGTCTATCGGAATATTGGAATAGAGTGGGAGATCCAGGTTGTAGTAGAAGGAACTCATCCAAGTTAAGGAGTCCTCTTATGAAGATTTTGCAAAAGTTGATCGCTTGGGGGGTGTTGCACAGAACAGGTAGCAGGGATAAGTGCAATCAACCGGATCTATGGCTAATGAAATTGTTGGAGGAGGATAAAAACGGTAATGCGGCTTGGATAATAGCCGAGTATCTTTCAAGAAGAGCACCAGGGATAAAAGATAATAGTGTGATTTGTGGAGGTCACTATGTGACTATGTTGGCAAGAAATTCGGGTTATTTTGTGAATGAGGAATTGGAGAAATGTTCAGAGATGATGGAGAGTGAGACGTGGGATGATAAAAGTTTCGGTAAGGCGTTGGATAGGAAAACAAGGAAGTTGGGAGCTTGGACAGAACCGACGATGGGCGCACCTCATGAAGCACCACAACAACCCTATCAACAACAACCGTATCAACCACCACCACCTATTAGGAATGTTCATGCTCCGGGTAGTTTTGACTCGGGATGGGGAGATTGGAACCGTGAATTGAATGAGATAGAGTGTAGGGAACTATGGAGAGATTCTATGATGATGAGGCAAAATTACAACTATGATTATTCCATGCCGATGATTCAACATGTGGCTCGTGATGCTAATTATGAGGTACCTCCCTACAACACACCAAATGTTCCACCATACCCAATTCAGTACGACCCATATCCTGGCCAATATCCTTATCCGTATCCCGGATATGCTCCATTTCCCGATCCAGTGCCAGTTTATGGTAGAGTACCTACAGTTGGAAGTTCGAGCTACAATGTAGGAGGTTCTTCGTCAGGTGTTGGAAAGAAAAGGCCCAAGTTTACAGTTTTTGATGATGAAGAGAACTATGAGGATGATGACGAGAGTGAAGATGAGCGGGTTTATGGCGATGAACACATGGATGCCGATGATTGATGAACAACCTGGGATGGTTGATAAATGGTTATATTTTAAAAAACAATGTTGGTTGAATAATTTCTATTTCCACTACTTTAACTTAACTTTTGTAGGATTTTATTATTTATGTTTTGAACTATTTTGTTTGTTTTAGTATTTTGTTTTGTTTGTTTCGCCTATAGTGTTTGCAGGGGAAAAGTTAACGGAAGCTTAGTGTTGATCAATATTTGGAGTTGGAAGAACTCATATGCTTACGAAAAATCAAATAAGCCTATGCGAATTTTCTTTTTCGGGTAGCATTTTATTTATTTAATCTAAATTTTTCCCATTTCCTTTACTTTTAAGTTCATTTTATTTACATTGAGGACAATGCAAAACTTAAGTGTGGGGGAGGGAAGAAAATAGGAAAAATTGGTATGATTTTTAATTTTTATTTTTAGTAGAATTTTGGAATTCAAGTGACTAGAGTTGTGTTCGCCCTTGATGTTTAGTTATTTAGAGATTGATTCAATGGTAAGAATGAGGCTATTTGAAAATTTTTGAAATTTAATCAAGGAAGGAGAGTTATTGATAACAATTGCTAGCACATGTTATAACCCACCTTAAATTGTGAGGATTTAAGCCTTTTTGTATAAAGCATTTCTTATGCTCTATATTTCGTTATGAGTGTGCCGGTGATCATGTTGATTCTAGAACTTGTATGTGTTATGCATTACGGTTAAAATTACTTCCGAGTAATAAAATATATTCAAATGATAAGAGGCAAATTAGGATTTACACCAAATGGCCTTCCGTTTACAAAAATATTTTTGCTGACCGCATTGGTTAGTTATCCATAGTATTTGGAACCCATTTGTTAGCGTTAATTTTTTTATGCTAGATACCCTTAGTTACACCTTCTGAGCCTTATCTTTTCTTTTGATTAAATCCAGAAAAGTACAAAAAGATTTTACACCTTACACCTTAGCCTTACCCGAATCAAGTTCAATTGAAGTTCGAAACTAGTTATCTTTTTGATGATTGCATGTTGATCACTGATGCGTGTAGCGTGTCGTTGCGGTTTACCAGTATTAATGCCTAATCAAGTTTTAAATTTATATTTAGCCGACTTATCAATAACACACACACTTAACGAGCAGTGTACCCGGTCAGTATGAATATAATGGTAAGTAGAGTGTCGATCACTAAGAGTGGAACGTATTATCTAGTTATTCTTATCAGTATTTTAATATATTAAGTTAGCTATACAATCTAATCTAACGCAAGGGGGTTTCAGCCTGAGAGACTGGCACGATTTGTTTGCAATTAAATAATAAAATAAACCGATAGGCACGAATCAGCAAGTAGCACACACGTACACAGATAAATACTCGAGACAATAAGAGGGCTGTCCTTATGATAAGTAGTTTGTCACTTGTTTTATTGCTAGTGTTATATGAAGTGTATAGTTCGATGCAACGCACCGAGATTAAGTCCTTTCTCGTTGGTTCTAATCTTATCGGCGAGTAAACCCTTAATGATTACTTATGACTATCCCGTTTATCTTTCTCCTACTTTTCTACAGACCATAGAATACATAGGCATCTAATAAACAGGCGAGGGCAGAGGCATGGCGACCCGATCAACGCTCAGCTAGCCACAGAGGTTATCAATGCACTAATAAAAGTCACCAATGACATCAACATATAAACTTTAATTAATAAGAAAGCAGTTTTAAGGGAGTGCAACCTTTCCGTTGTCACGTTACACAAGCCACCAATCTTGATGAATTAAAGTTTACTAACACAATAAAACAAAACTACTTAATGAATTAAACACATGCAGCACCTTCTTACAGCTCTTGTATCTTTGATTTGGGTGTGTCTTGTGCTGCTGCCTTGACTGAATTCGTCCTAGGTTTCTGGTCTTCGGTCTCGTATATAATATATGTCACACCAAATTCGTCTGGTCTTGAGGTATTTATAGTTTCTGTCTGAGGGTAAGATGCGGCGCATCTAGTAAGTAGATGAGGCGCATTTACTTAACTTCGCGTGGGGTCCAAGATTATAATATTCAGGAATATTCGTACACCGCCAGAAGATGCGGCGTAACTCCATTATCAGATGCGGCGCATGTCCTCATGTATCTTGGATCGTATCTGGTGAAATATTGATAGTGATGCGGCGCATGTAATGAGTGAGATGCGGCGCATCTGGAGCAGAACAAGTTGGTTATTCTTCGTTGACCAAAGTTTCATATGCGGCGCATGGGATAAATCCCTGCGGCGCATTCTTCAAAGTCAGGCAGTGGTCTTCATTCTCTTCATTCCAACAACCAATTCCAATCTTGATCATTTTACTCCGTTTTTAGTCCATAATCGCTAGGTTTCACCAAATGCTTGTTTTCAACTGAGAATTACAAAAGTAAACGATTAAGTATCAATCCTCGTACATAATATAGTAAAACAAGTCAAATTAATAGGATAAATGATAGTAATAAAATGTACTTATTTGAGTTCATCAAATATCCCCCCACTTGAACTTTACTTGTCCCCAAGTAAACCTTAGAATTAATCTTATGAAAATGTATCCTAAAAGATATTAGGATTTATTTTTATATTTAAGCATGTATTCATTTTTTGTCATAATCACACAACTAAACACTTAACGAATTAGAAGTAGAATAAAATATTTCGATAAAAGCAAATCTAATCATTTAACTGTCCAGTCGCGACGAATATTCTATCATAAGCTTGGCAAGTATACACATCTCCACCACTAAAGCCAAGGAATAACAAGTCTAAAGCGGTAAAAAGGGTTTTTAGGCTTAAGGGTTAATTATTCTTATTCTCTATCGATCTCAAATTCCAGAAAAGGCGACAAAATCACAAATACATGATCGAATCCACGAACACGATACTTGCAATTGCTCAAATCCTTAACTCGAATAGGCTAAAGATAGGTCCAAACTTCACCAATAATAATATATCAAAAAGGGCGACAAAATCATAAATACATAGCCGAATCCACGACTACGATACTTAAGATTGCTCAAATCCCTAATCTCAATAAATCAAAGGTTTCGTTGGATAAAGAATAATAGAGGGTATGGATAATATTTGGGATATAAATTGGTGTAAAATGAAAAATAAACAAAACAAATAAATTAAAATCCTAAGTGTGGTTAATCACTATCCCAACCATCCCATGAATAAGACTCATATCATTGAATAACTCACGCTTTAACACTTGAAACACACGCTTTAGGTAGACACGAATTATACTCAACAAGATCTTAATCAAAGAATAATCCTTAGTTGACGTTCTCATAACTGCCAACTCCCATTCAATCCATAAATATATAACAACTAGTGGTGATATCGACCACTTACATAACTTTACATCGTTGGTTTAATCAAACATCCAACTCTTCTTTTTTCTTTTTCTTTTCTCTATTTTTTTTTTTTTTTTTTTTTTTTTTTTTTTTTTAAACATAAACATAGATGTGTAAAATTTTACCACATCACTATAATGATAATTCTGGATAATTTTTCCATACTTTTCATGACTTCAGAAATAACGGTAATAGTGAAAGTAGTTAACACACGAAAAATAAACTCAAAGATATACAATATTTACTTTCACTCCAATTGCATTGTGCAATTTCCTGACCTAACCATAGATAATGAATTACGCACACGAACACAGGTAATGTAAGGAAACACACTTTGCCTATAGCAATTAACCAACCACGGATTCTAATCTACAGGGTAGGCTAAGGTGTAAGGGTGTAACGAAACATTTTAACAAAGGTGTAAGAAACGAAAGGAATGGCTCTGAGTGTTTTTCTAGGGGTATCTTACTCTAAAAATGAGAGTAACAAAAGGGTTTATACGGGGGTTAACTAACCAGTGTAGTTAGCTAATATCACATAACATATAATAGGCTATTTGGGTGTAATCCTAGAAATTTACCAATTTAGACAAGTTATTCCAATTATATAAAATAATACTTATTATGGTGGTCTCGAATAGTATACAAGCCAAGTTCTAAAGTTTACAAGTCACCGGCACACTCATAGATTTGTGAGTTTTGAAAAATCACAATTTTTGAAAATAACGTCATGTATGCGGCTATGCAACTTAGACTCTAAACAAAAACATGCTAAAAATTTTAAATTTTGATATATTAAGCACATTTTAAGCATATTTTGAAAAGTTTAGGACAAGTAAATGTTAAGTGTTCTAATTCTCCAATCCCCCCACTTAAGTTAAACAACGTCCTCGTTGTTCGTATAAAAGGTTAAAAACTGGAAAATAAAAGAATTAGAACAGAAAAACTCCCCTGAGATTTGTTCGGTATGATCCTCCATTAGTAGTAGAGCAAAAATCATCTTTCTTGTGGATTAGAACGTTTAAGCTTCATATTTGATGTATCCACAGGAAATGCAGGAATCTATAATACCACCAAGGCTTCAAAACACACCTAAGATAAGAAAGGTTCAAACTTGCATAATACATTAGTAGTTAGGTAAAAATAAAACATAAAAAATTAAAAATGAAAATCATGAGGTCAGTCGATGCGCCGTATCTTATGGAAGAAGATACGCCGTATCGAGCCTGGAATAATTACGGATCAGAATAAAAGATGCGCCGCATCCTTAACCAGGGATGCACCGCATTAAAATAAACTGATAAAAAGTTTTAAATTCGAAAATAAAAAATGCCGAAAAATAAAATAAGATATGACCATTGCAGGAGATGCGTCGCATCTCAGAATTGAGATGCGGCGTATCCTCTGCGGCCTGACTGACTCGACACATAAACAGAATAATAAAAAGATAAATCCGGGTTGTCTCCCGGTAAGCACTTGTCTTTATTCCAGAGTCTTCAAGTTAGACTCACGTTCAGCTCTTTATTCCAACACGTCAGGTTCAAATTCCACCACCTCGTTCTCATTATCCTCAATTTTATTATCAAAGTATTTCTTCACACGTTGCCCGTTTACTTTGAATATATAACCATTTTTATCGCATATTTCAATAGTTCCATAAGGATACACTTTCTTGACAACGAATGGACTCGTCCATCTTGATTTAAGTTTACCAGGATACATCTTCAATCTGGAATTAAATAGTAGCACTTTCTCTCCAATAGTAAACATTTTATCCCCACGTAACCTCGAGTCATGCCATCTCTTAGTTCTTTCTTTGTAGATCTTAGTATTTTTGTAGGCCTCATGTCTTAGTTCATAGAGTTCATTAAGTTCCATGAAACGGTTCTTCGTTGCAACTTCCATATCCATATTACAATTCGTCAAAGCCCAATATGCACTTTGTTCAATTTCGACCGGTAGGTGGCATGCTTTTCCGTATACAAGATGAAATGGAGTGCATCCCGTTGGTGTCTTATAGGCTGTACGGAATGCCCATAAAGCATCATTTAACTTCTCAGACCACCCTCTCGGATTATATCCAGTCGTTTTTTCAAGGATTCGCTTAATAGCCCTATTGGTTACTTCAGTTTGCCCATTGGATTGAGGATGGTATGCGGTGGAAACCCTATGATATACTCCATATTTCTGCAAGGCTCTTCCCAGATGATGATTACAAAAGTGTGTTCCCCTATCACTAATCAATGCTTTAGGAATTCCAAACCTAGAGAACAAACTTTGCAAAAATTTGAGTACTACCTTGCTGTCGTTTGTCGGCAATGCTTGCGCTTCGACCCATTTTGATACGTAATCAACAGCAACCAAAATATATTTATTACCTCTAGATTCAGGAAACGGTCCCATGAAGTCCAATCCCCATATGTCGAAAACTTCACACACATAGATATAATTTTGTGGCATTTCGTTTCTTGATGTTATATTCCCGGATCGTTGACACGCATCACATCCTTTTATATAATCTTTTGCATCATCCAACATAGTGGGCCAATAAAATCCCGCATCAAGGATCTTTCTTCTTGTGACTACTGCACCGTGATGTCCCCCCGTTGGCCCTGAATGGCAATGTGCCAATATTGCTGGGATGTCATCACCATCTACGCATCTTCGTAAAATATTGTCAGGACATAATTTAAAGGCATAAGGTTCATCCCAAATATACTCGCTAGCGCGAGTTAGAAACCTTCTTTTCTCGTCGGATGTTAGCCCTTTTGGAATTTCATTTGCCACAATAAAGTTTATATAGTCGGCATACCATGGTCCATTATTATTGCTCTTAATTCCTACCATCATAAGGTGTTGATCAGGAAAGTCATCAGCTATTTCCCTTTCGTCAAGCACCTCCATATTAGGGTTTTCAAGTCTAGATAAGTGGTCAGCAGCTAGATTCTCGGCACCCTTTTTATCTTTAATTTCAATATCGAATCCTTGGAGCAATAAAACCCACCTAATAAGCCTTGGCTTGGCATCCTGTTTATTGAACAAATACTTCAAAGCAGAATTGTCAGTGTAAACCATAGTTTTTGACAATATAAGATATGATCTAAATTTATCGAATGCAAAAACTACTGCTAAAAGTTCTTTTTCCGTGGTGGTGTAGTGTTCTTGGGCATTATTCAATGATTTGCTAGCATAATAAATTGGCTTAAATTTCTTATCAATCTTTTAGCCATGTACAGCTCCAACAACATAATCACTAGCATCACACATTAGTTCAAAAGGCAAATTCCAATCTGGCGAAATTATAATAGGTGCGGAGGTTAGTTTTTCTTTAAGTATATTAAATGCCTTTTTGCAATCTTCAGAAAAATCAAACTTCGCATCTTTTAGCAATAATTGGGTCATAGGCCTAGATATCATTGAAAAATCCTTTATGAACCTACGATAAAATCCAGCATGCCCTAAAAAACTTCTAACACCTTTAACATTAGTGGGGTAAGGTAGTTTAGCAATTACATCAATTTTAGCTTTATCGACTTCTATACCTTTCCCAGAAATCTTATGTCCTAACACAATTCCCTCTCTAACCATAAAGTGACATTTTTCCCAATTAAGAACAAGGTTAGTTTCTTCACACCTAGCAAGCATTTTATCAAGTTTAAATAGACAATCACTAAATGAGTTACCGAACACCGAGAAGTCGTCCATGAAGACTTCCATAAAGTCTTCTACCATATCATGGAAGATAGCCGTCATACAACGTTGGAAAGTAGCATGGGCGTTGCATAGTCGGAACGGCATTCTCCTATAGGCGAAGGTTCCATAAGGGCAGGTGAAAGTCGTCTTCTCTTGATCCTTAGGGGCAATTGGTATTTGGAAGAAACCTGAAAAACCATCTAAAAAACAATAATAATCATGACCTGATAGTCTTTCCAACATTTGATCAATAAATGGAAGAGGGAAGTGATCTTTTCGCGTAGCATCATTGAGTTTGCGGTAGTCGATGCAAACTCTCCATCCGGTAACAGTTCTTGAGGGAATTAGTTCATTATCGTCATTGAGTACTACCGTCATTCCTCCCTTTTTTGGTACGACGTGGATAGGACTGACCCACGAGCTGTCAGAAATTGGGTAGATAAGTCGGGAGTCAAGTAATTTCACAATTTCATTTTTCACCACATCTTGGACTTTTGGATTCAAGCGCCTTTGAGGTTGGATAGTTGGCTTGAATTCATCTTCCATAAGGATTTTATGCGTACAAAATGACGGGCTAATTCCCTTAATATCAGACATACTCCACGTTAATGCTCCTCTTCGTTTATACAGTACCTGCAAAAGTGATTCTTTTTCTTTTGGCGTTAAATCAGATGCAATAATAACGGGCGAATTAGTGTTCCCATTTAGATAGGCATACTCCAAAGTAGAAGGGAGATCCTTAAGCACAGGTTTAACATTATCAATTTCAGTAGCACTAGCGGAATAAACTTGTTCTTTAACTATATCGCTGCTGTCATTAGATAGATGCGCCGCATCGATATTTTCGATGCGCCGCATGGCGTTAAATACAGCAGAGCCAGTAGCTAAATCATCACCAATAGTATTCTCTTCAACTTGATCTTCTATAGCAATTGTGTTTTCAAGATTTTTAAGCAGAAAAGAATCAAGTAAATTACTTTTTAACAATTTTTGAGTAAATTGATTAATCGTGTCATCAGAAACATCGATATTATAGCATTCATCGTCATCGGAATTATCTTTACTCATAGATTGTTCCATGTTAAACTCAACCTCATCTTTTCCTATGGTAAGAGTTATCTTTTTATTAAAAACATCGATTATGGCCCTAGCAGTGGCTAAAAATGGTCGTCCTAATATTATAGGAGTTCTAGAATTTTCAGGCATATCGAGGATAACAAAGTCGATAGGTAATTCAAATTTATCAACTTTTATTAATATATTTTCAGCTATTCCTAATGGGTATTGTATGGACCTATCAGCTAGTTCTAAGCACATCCTAGTAGGTTTTGGTTCACCAAGACCTAATTTATCATACATAGAAGAGGGCATAAGACTTATACTAGCTCCTAGGTCGGCTAAAGCATTTTCAATATGCAAATTTTTAATTTGACAAGGAATAGTGAAACTCCCTGGATCTTTTTCTTTAGACGGAAGTTTGTTGAGCAATGCAGCTGAGCTTCTTTTACCCATTGTAATTGTGCAAGCCTCTTCGAGTTTAGACTTGTTTGTAAGCAAGCTCTTCAGATATTTAGCATATTTCGGCATTTGCACCAGGGCTTCCATAAATGGTATGCTTAGCTGCAGCTGCTTGAGATTCTCCAGGAATTTCTTTTGATGGGCATCTTCTTTCTCTTTCCTTACTCTATGTGGGAAAGGTAGTGTTGATCGTTTAGGTTCAACAGAAGGTTCTTCTCTAATTACTGGTCCTGGATCACTCTCTTTTGGTTGCTCTTGCTCTGGTGATAAAGATTCAGGGGAAATCTTGTTTGTACCGTCATCCTCGGGTGTCTCTCCGATTTGAAAGGTTGACTTTCCGCCTCTAGTTGTAATCCCTTTCAAGTCTTGCCTTACCAAAAGAACCCTGTTAAGCACCGTTGACAATTGGTGCACTTCAATTGCCAATCCATAAATCATGTTGTTTTGTTCCTTTAGTAACAGCTCATGACTGCCTTTGAATTCATTAATAAAGTTTCTTGCTTCATGATGTTCTTTTTCATTGGCTTGAGCGATTAGTAGTGCAAACTCTTCCATGGTAAGATTTCTTCGGGGTCTTCCGAACAAGTTGGGGAAAATATCGAACATTGTTCCTGAAAATCAAAGAGAGGTAGATTTCAAAGTAAAAGTTTCCAGGTATAAAGGTCAGAGTATTTTCCGTTCGGAGATAAGAAAAATAAAAGTAACTGATATCTGCAGACGATGCGCCGTATCCAAAAAGTTGGATACGCCGTATCTTATAATCGTTAAAATTAAATCAGACTTTTATTCAGAAAATAGATACGCCGCTTAGAAATTAAGAATGCGCCGTATCAAATTAAATTAATCAAAAATCGATATTTATTTAAAATTAAATGCGTCGTATTAACGAAAGTTAATGCGCCGTATTTTCGTTACGTTTCAAAATATAAGATTTTTGATTCAGAAGATACGCCGTATCGACAGAGATCGATGCGCCGTATCTGTTTAATAATTCGAAAACTGTTTTTTTTTTGTTTAATAAAAATAATAGATACGCCGTATCTGCTGAAGCAGATGCGTCGTATGGCGTTAACGTTTAGAAAAAAAAATTTATCAAAAATAGATACGCCGTATCTTGGGGAAAAGATGCGTCGTATCGCTTTATCGCATAGAAAAAATTTCTTATTAAAAACAGATACGCCGTATCTTGGGGAAAGATGCGTCGTATCGAATTAATTAAACGCGTTGTATTTTATAAAAATTGAACGCAATACGCCGTATCTGATAGATCAGATGCGCCGTATCGTTCGATTTAGCTCAGTACAACGATAGCAGAAAACAAAAAATACGAAAAATTAAAAACAAATAAAAAAACACACGAAAATAAACACAAACAAAAGCAAACAAATAATCACACAAAAACAGAAAATATGCAAAATAGTACAATGAATGCAAATTAATCTAATACACAACAAAATTAGCGGTTAGATTAAAAATTAAAAACCTAATTAAAATACTAATCAAATTAACAGATAATAACAATTCACTCCCCGGCAGCGGCGCCAAAAACTTGATGCGT
Source organism: Artemisia tridentata subsp. tridentata (assembly GCA_021014915.2). NCBI lineage: Eukaryota > Viridiplantae > Streptophyta > Magnoliopsida > Asterales > Asteraceae > Artemisia > Artemisia tridentata. The sequence continues at coordinate 309,651,374 of CP139503.1, read as the reverse complement.
GTAGCGTGTGTCGTTGCGGTTTAGCAGTATTAATGCCTAATCAAGTTTTAAATTTATATTTAGCCGACTTATCAATAACACACACACTTAACGAGCAGTGTACCCGGTCAGTATGAATATAATGGTAAGTAGAGTGTCGATCACTAAGAGTGGAACGTATTATCTAGTTATTCTAATCAGTATTTTAATATATTAAGTTAGCTATACAATCTAATCTAACGCAAGGGGGTTTCAGCCTGAGAGACTGGCACGATTTGTTTGCAATTAAATAATAAAATAAACCGATAGGCACGAATCAGCAAGTAGCACACACGTACACAGATAAATACTCGAGACAATAAGAGGGCTGTCCTTATGATAAGTAGTTTGTCACTTGTTTTATTGCTAGTGTTATATGAAGTGTATAGTTCGATGCAACGCACCGAGATTAAGTCCTTTCTCGTTGGTTCTAATCTTATCGGCGAGTAAACCCTTAATGATTACTTATGACTATCCCGTTTATCTTTCTCCTACTTTTCTACAGACCATAGAATACATAGGCATCTAATAAACAGGCGAGGGCAGAGGCATGGCGACCCGATCAACGCTCAGCTAGCCACAGAGGTTATCAATGCACTAATAAAAGTCACCAATGACATCAACATATAAACTTTAATTAATGAGAAAGCAGTTTTAAGGGAGTGCAACCTTTCCGTTGTCACGTTACACAAGCCACCAATCTTGATGAATTAAAGTTTACTAACACAATAAAACAAAACTACTTAATGAATTAAACACATGCAGCACCTTCTTACAGCTCTTGTATCTTTGATTTGGGTGTGTCTGGTGCTGCTGCCTTGACTGAATTCGTCCTAGGTTTCTGGTCTTCGGTCTCGTATATAATATATGTCACACCGAATTCGTCTGGTCTTGGGGTATTTATAGTTTCTGTCTGAGGGTAAGATGCGGCGCATCTAGTAAGTAGATGCGGCGCATTTACTTAACTTCGCGTGGGGTCCAAGATTATAATATCCAGGAATATTCGTACACCGCCAGAAGATGCGGCGTAACTCCATTATCAGATGCGGCGCATGTCCTCATGTATCTTGGATCGTATCTGGTGAAATATTGATAGTGATAAGGCGCATGTAATGAGTGAGATGCGGCGCATCTGGAGCAGAACAAGTTGGTTATTCTTCGTTGACCAAAGTTTCATATGCGGCGCATGGGATAAATCCCTGCGGCGCATTCTTCAAAGTCAGGCAGTGGTCTTCATTCTCTTCATTCCAACAACTAATTCCAATCTTGATCATTTTACTCCGTTTTTAGTCCATAATCGCTAGGTTTCACCAAATGCTTGTTTTCAACAGAGAATTACAAAAGTAAACGATTAAGTATCAATCCTCGTACATAATATAGTAAAACAAGTCAAATTAATAGGATAAATGATAGTAATAAAATGTACTTATTTGAGTTCATCAATCACGCTTTGTATGTGTATATGTTGTTTCAATAAAGAAGGAGGTCGCTAGTCTTATTTGTATTTTTTGTAGCGTGTGCTCATCCAAAGTATGGGGGGGGGACGTTATTAGAGAGGATAGCCAATGAGCTATGAAAGTATGAAATGATAAAAATAAAATAGTCAATGAGCTATTAAGGAAGGGAAGAGTTAGTATGAGATGCGGAAAAATGATAATCGAAGAAGTTTGGTGGAGTGATCATTTGAGGTATAATGAGTTGGGAACGGAATCAGGACTTGATTCTTGTTTATTCGTTTTTTTTTTTTTTTTTTTTTTTTTTTTTTTTTTTTTTTTAGAATCCAATCACAAATAATTCCCATGTCTTATCCTTACCTTTACCAATTACTTGATTCATTGTTAGCTTTCGAGCATCCGGATTTAGTAATGGCTTTGTCTAGATATGTAGTGCATGGATGTTCTAGTGACCATCCGGGTTTTTGAATAGTTGAAGAACGTTGCTAGCGAGCTAGTGCGTGTTTTGGTGACCATCCGTTATGCAAATAACGTCGTTAGCGAACCAAAGGTACAATCTAGTGACCATCCGTTACTTGACTAATCAAGAATTCGTTGTTAGCAAGCTATTATATTCTTGTATAAAATATTTGCACAATAGCCAGGTAGCCGTAACCCTTTAACCTTAAACCCGAATAAAAGACCTCTTTGATGTTTTATTTTGTTGTTTTGATACTCGTACAAGCTTATGGTAAGAAACGTGATTCATGTCTGAGCAATTGAGTGATATACCATTAAAATTACCCTTGAGTGTTGAGTGAATTTAAAAATCCTATGAGAGGAGCTTAGTGATGTTATCAAGCTCGAACTAACTTGTTTATGTTTCAAGAATTTTTCACATTTAAAAGTTAAAATGACAATTGTTCCTTCGGGATAATTGTTGGATTTTTAGAATCATAATGAAGTAGCCATTGAGTTCAGTTTTCTGAAAGCTAGACTTGCTCGAGGGCGAGCAAAACTCAAGTGTGGGGGATTTGATAACGCTCAAAATGAACATATTTTTAGTCACGTTATTGTTAGATTTGTGCATCATATTTGGTTATATTTGTGTATATTTGTTACTAAATCATGAAAAAGTGTATATGCAAGTAAATATAGCCAAGTACAGGAAAAGATGATAAAAAGATGAAGAAATGAAGAGATTATGCACATTTGAAGAATCACGAGAAAGAAACCACACAAGAATTCAAGGATTTGATAAAGTCAAGATTTCTATGCTTACATATCAAGAAAAGATCAAGTTCTATGGAGGGAATTAGTGGCACAACAAAGGATCAAGCACGTAACGAGAAAAGGAAGAAGACAAAATAATATTTGCATGGCAGAATGGCCCATCCGATCGGATGGTGCCCGCATCCGATTCGGATGGGGAAACTTGGATTTACCGAGAGCTCCAACCGATCGGATGGACCTCAATACCGATCGGTTGGAGGAAGATGAAGTTACAAAAAATGCATTTAGTGACGAATTTAAGCCCCATAATCATGGTGGCTTATCATTTCTCGGCTAGTAACTGATTTGAGACGTTTTTGCTTGAGGGATAAGGGTTCCTTCACTTATTTAAAGGACCCTTAGCTAATTTACAATGTGTGACAACCCAAAAACCTAGTAAGGCTTACACCAAGTCATGTTAAACTTATTATCATTGCCCGAAAGCTTGTAGTTGCTGTGAAAACGTCCAGGGAATCTTGAGTTCAAGTCTCAAGAGTTGTGTCCGAGTGTGGAGTTGTTTACGTGTGATCATAGGCGATTGGAGGAGAGTGGTTGCTATAGTTCCACAATTCTAGTTCTTGTAATTTCACAAATAGGTATTTCTTGTTTGAGTTATTATGAATTACTTTTACTTTAAGATGAATGAAAATATGATTTATTACTTGTGTTTGAATATGATTGTTATGGAGTGATTTTTCTTATACTTGTGTGTATGATGTGATAAGTGTTGGAGTATTCTTATTTCATAGTGATGCATGAAATCATATCTTGTTTTATGAGTTTGTTGAAGTAAAATCTAATCTTGCTTAATTAGTTGGTAAAAACAGTTTTAAAGATTAACAAAGGCCGAAAGGATTTTCTTTATGCTTTTATGCCAAAAAGTTAGTGCACGAATTAGTATGGATTATGGTGTGTGACAAGCATCATATTAGCTCATTAAAATGGATTTGGAAACGATTTCATCACGAGAAAAGGCCGAAAGGATTCGTAGGAATTCTTAGAATAAGAAATGCTTTTCAAACAACAAAGAGTCTAATAGAATTATCGCACTAGTTAACAAAGGCCGAAAGGAATTAACTAGGAGATTGAATTCTTAGAGATGATTTCTCATGATAAAAACCATTGATTGTGAATCACTCAATTTTAAGTTGTGCATCATTACAAGTCACACCCAACTTGTTAGATTACTCTATACAATTATCATGGAACTACACACAAGTATATTTGTTTTTGATTGATTGATTTTTGTTTACCTTAGCATTTACACCAAAAAAGATTGACAATCTTTTTTGACAAAACTTATTTTGCAAACCCAAACCACAATTCCCTTGGGACGATCTCAACTTACCCACATTTACTACTACGAAAGAGTATACTTGCTCGTATGTGTTGATTAAAGAATCGGATAAATTGATTTTATAAAAATTTAAAACTTGCACTACACACGACACATCACACATGTCGTATGTTAATTCACTCAACTATAATTTGCATCGTTTAATATTGATCTGATCCAACTTCCAAGTCCAACAGACCTATTAGTTGTCAAATACCTCATCTGTTATCTCTAAATTCACGGCATTCTTAGTAATTCTAGACACATTTACACAAAACTAATGCATACACTTTGTTTAATTCGACTATATTAACAGATACTATGTTCTTTTAGAGTTAAAAGAGTGAATTTAGAATAAACCTTGAACTGCTAACCATATTAACTTGAACCTCAGAACACTCAAGTAAAAAATTACTTGTTTACAGCAATAACCAACCACAGCACCTAATTTAATTTAATTGTTCATTAAATATTATCAAATCTTCATTGAGAGGATAAAAGGTACCTGAAACGCAGCAACGGAAAGGGTGCCATCATTTGTATTATCACCCACCATAAAGATTTAATCTTTACCAAAAAAAAAAAAAAAAAAAAAAAAAAAAAAAAAAAAAAAAAAAAAAACCCTAAATCAATCCATTAATCAATAAGCCGGTAATTAATATAAATTTAATTCATTAATTGAAGAACATACATTTGATTAATCAAACCGAGATGTTGATTTCCGTCCACATCAAAATAGCTTGAATCAAAACCTACAAATGCAAAATGAAAAACACTCAGACAGTCATATTAACAATAAATCGCACATTTGTAATCAAAACAAAAACACTTACCTGATTATAGATTAATCGGTGTGTCATCAGCATCACTAAATGATTGATGAATATGATCGATGACGGACCTCCCCACTTTTACTTCCATTCTCTGTTAAAACGAATGCCGGATATGTGGGATCAAAAGCAATTTTTTTTGTTAATTTATTCATCATCATCAGATCTTAATTTTTGTTTCTTTTTAGGTTTTTGTTTTGAGGATTTTAGAGAGAATAAAATAACTGGTTGTGTGTGGAAGATTATAGAACCTGTTGAAGGGGGTGGGAAGGAGAAGGCATAGGAAGGAGAGTTATAATATCAATGAGATGGAGGAGCTGCTAGAATTTTCCCAGGTGAAGGGAAGGCGGTTATTAGAGAAAAAGATATTTTATACATGGTAGCGTACAACCCTTGAAGCACTTTTACTGTTTGAAACACTGTTTTACTATTTGAAAGACTGTTACGTACCATCATTTGAAGCACACCAAATCCCGCCTTTTAGTATATATAGTTATGAATGACGTAAAAAATTAACTGGAAATGATATTACAATATGGCATGATGAAAATAATTCACATAATATGATTTCAGACTTATTTCAAAAAGATGTACACAATGTCAAATCAACATTACGACGTCTTTTTTCAAGGTGCTCGAGAGTTACTGATGCGCGGAGTATCTCATTTACCTATCAGTTTGGAAGCTTAATTTCTTCCTAAAAACATTTGAACCATGACAGTATAAATATATTTTGTTCACATATATACATGTACACGTACTTTTGTAGGAGGCATTTTTGGAAGCAACCCTTTAACATTTGGATAGAATGTGACTGCTTACATCAGTGCCGTCTCTGAGTTTACGGAAGCCCTGTGCAAAATTCAGTTTAATAACTAAAATGAGGCCTAAAATAGAAAGTAAATAATTTTCTAAAGAGATAAAATGAGAAATAATCGTTTTCAAAGTGCTTCGGCTAGTATTTTCAATGCAACTTCTTAAATTAAATACTTATAGTCACTTTTATTGAATATATATACATATCATATAAAAAATTTGAGGCTCATATTTTTTGGAGGCCCTGTGCGACTGGACACCTCGCACACCCTCATATATGGCTCTGGCTTACATACTACCCCTCGTACTCCGTTCCGACATGATTGTGTAGTGTTGTTGTTGTAGTATAAGTTATGAAGTACTAGAGACTTATTAAGCATTAAGATTCAGTACATTTTGACATCATGATTTGTATTTTGACATGAACGTGATATATTTGAAGTGCACGATAGTACAAGACAAGTAGTTTTTCCAAGATTAACTAAAATAATCGAGGTCAATGGTATATATCCAGTAATAAATAGTTACAAACAAGCCTTATCTAAGTAGTCTATTTCTTAAGTGCTTTGAGTGACCAACGCTCTCATTAAGCTCTCTTAATCAATTTTATCAGTCGGCTTGAGCAAACTATAAGCAAACCCCCCCCCCCCCCCGCAATTGCGCCAATGTGTGGACCAACAACATATTAGAGTTTATGGAAAAATATTAAATCGTGTATGACTAGAATCGAACTCGGGACCATGGGATTGCACACTTTACGTATGAATGATTAATGAAATAATTAATATATATAAACGTTATGTATTTAATTATTTGAACACGAAATAACGACTAACGGACGTTAAGTAATTAACGGAATTGACTAACGACCGTTAGTGAATAAAGGAAGGACCATAGGTGCAAATAGGGGTCAAGAAGGTTCTAGAATTCCCTTGGGGAATGTCTAGCCGATCGGTTGGGGGTTACCATAACCCAATCCAACACTAACTTTTCCTCCAAGATGTGTAGCCTATAAATACAAACTCAAAGGTTATTGGTTTTTTTACCTTGTGCACTCTTGCTATAACCCTAAGTTTGTTTTCCTTCTTCTTTGCTCAAAATCCGATCGTATATACCCTAGGGGTAATCGATCCTTTGCTTTTCAATTAAACAAATTGTTTGGTTTAAGTTGTGTTCTTTCACTAGCATCTAACATTAATCGGTTAGAGTAAGTGTGTACAAAACCTTGGTAATTAACTTACTTTAGTTAATACCATTTTGGATTGAGAAAAAAAAAATAAAAAAAGTAAGGGGTTTCTCGCTAATCCTATTGTTTGTTAAAGAAGAAGAATTTGAAGTTTAGATCCTTGTTCTTGCTAGGATCAAAGGTACGTATATTTATTATTCGGTTAATTTCTTTACATGTTAAATATTGATTCTTGCTTCCGCTATGTGTTTTGATGTATGTATTATTTATTTATATGATTGTCATGGTATTTAAATTCTAACAGTGGCATTACGAGCCGTTTAACATGTAATTGTATTACTGAAACGCATAAAAAATCGAATTTTTGATTTGGATTAACATGTTTAGTCAAATTTTTAGGGTTTTAGAACAATAAAAAATTCGAACCCTAATTTTTTTTGTGTGGGGGGGGGGGGGGGTCAATCCCTCTTTAATTAAAAAACTAGTTTTGTAACCCTAAAATTATGAACATGTGTGTTTATGTGTGTAAAGGGTTACGTTCTTGACTTGTGAATTAATCCATGATAAATTCATGCAAGGTTATCATGGATTTGTGTTTGTAATTAATTGTTAAGTTACTTGCTACATGTAATAAAATTAATTAAAATTAATTGTTAAGATCTATAGTTAGGGAAAACCTAATTAATTAAATTAATGAATCTTTTATGTGCAACGTGGTATATGTTTGCTAAGGCTTACGCAACCAACTTGTTTGGTGTATGTGGTCCATTGGTACCATTAGCTCGAAAACCAATGGGAGTCTTAGTAATTATATGCATAATTAAAACATATAGAGATTATTAATAGGATTTATCAAAAGGTTTGCATGTGGCTATATGATTTAATGGTTAAGATTATATGCGTTATTATGTGGTTATTTATTTTTATTAAATTACTTGCTTTTTTTGTTTAAATTACTTGTTGAATTGTAAGCAAAAAGAGGGTAATTTTTGGAATAGAAAATAAATTGACCTAATAACTATGAAACCATGATGTGATAAATTAAATATTGCCAAGTCTTATGTGCCGACAGTGGTTCGCTTCGCACGGTAATTTGCTCCCAGGCGAGACTAGCAATATTATAATTTATAACATATTTTTTAAGACTTAGAATCATAAACTTTTGATTGAATGATGAGTTTTGTACCAATAGTGTGAACGGCTCACCCAGTTTAGACAAACTATAAGAGGGGTATAAGGAGGCTTGACATTAAATTGTCATCCGAAAGGGACGCATTTTTAATTAACCTTCGGGCGGACGTTTGTCTCTTCGCTCCTTTGTGCGTCTAATTGGAGCTACCAAGTAATGCTACTATTTTGTACAAAATCATCTTAAGGGTGAATTGACCTCAATTCCACGCGCCACTTTGTGGCAATTATCCGAATAACTTGGGTCTTCATGACTCATGCAGCAGTAGGATATAGTGGGCGATAATTGGAGGTAATTCGTTGATTGGTGAACCCAATACCTCAATTGAAACTTTGTTGATTTAACTCTTAGCCTAATTGGTAAATAAAATTGTTTTGAAAAACTTTATGATACGAAGATGTGTGCATGCTTCTTCGTACATATTTTGATTGTCACATCAAAATAAATACCCTAAAATTTAAGTCCATGCTATCTAATTATAAGAGACACTTGGAGTTAATATTTAGCGTAAGTGAGACCTTGACCTAGATATTAATGACAAGGTAAATTTTCATGGCGTGAGACCGTGACATGGAGTATTTGCAGTTTCTAAATTAGACGACTTAATTAAGTTGTAAGTGAGATCTTGAAACTTAAGGCATGAGATGGGAAGAAACATGCTTACATTGCAAAATTGTTTTTGGCAAATGTAATTCCCATAATGATCTAGGAGTCAGAAATTGTTTGCCGATTATTGTACGACAGATTACCATCTTTTGTACTTTCACTACTAGCAGATCAACTGATGTAGTGAAACTATGAAAATTTGGATCCTAGTTTTCAAGAAGATTAAATGGTTATATGTATATTTCCTGGGTAATTTTCTTTTCTTGAAAAATTGTATTATCAGATTACTAATATTTGAATTTTTTCTGTAGAAATGGCTCAACCCGAAAACGTTGTACTAAGTTCCGCTTTCAAAAATCATTTTGAAAGGGAAAAACTGACCGGCCCAAATTTCAATGACTGGCATAGGTCACTTAGGATTGTCCTGAGAGTGTCCAAGAAGCTGGATTATTTGACTAAGCCTTGCCCTGAACAGCCAGCTGATACTGAATCTAATGAAGTCAAAGCAGCATGGCAGTCTGAGTTCGATAAGCACAATGAAGTTGCGTGCTTAATGCTCGGAAGTATGGTTCCCAAGTTGTAAAAGCAGTTTGAGAACTATTTTCCTAATGATATGCTGGAAGAACTCAAAAAGACCTATGAAAAGCCACCAGCTGTGGAATTGTATGATTTGATAGATCAATTGCACGGCTGTAGGCAAGGGGAAGGTAAACCCGTTCGTGATCATGTGTTGGAGATGAAAATGTACATGGACCAACTGCTACTCATGAACTATCCTTATCCTGAGAATGTGTGTGTGAACTTGATCAATAGGTCCTTGAACAAGGACTTTAAGGGTTTTGTTCAGAATTACAACATGCATTGCTCGGGGAAGACAGTAACGGAATTGCTCGCGATGCTCGTTGACTATGAAAAGGGTTTACCAGGAAAGGTACCTACTCCTCAGGTATTAGCCATACAAGGAGGTAGGGTTAAAAAGCCAAAACTGCAAGGGAATAAGGGGAAAGGAAAGGTTGACAAGGGTAAGCAAGTTATGGCCTATCAACCTATGCCTAAGAAGTACCCTCAGAAGAACAATGCCAATCCGAACAAAAAGGATCAGGGTTGTCATCACTGCCATGAGATGGGACACTGGAAGAGGAACTGTCCTCTCTATCTCAAGGAGTTGCGAGTGAAAAAGATGAAGGGTGAGACTGGGAAAGCCAGTACTTCAGGTAACTTTTTCATGATTGAATTATTTTCATTAACTCATAAATTAAATTCCTGGGTATATGATACTGGATGTGGTATTCATATTTGCAATATACTACAGGGGTTTAGAGTTGAGAAGAGACTGGCCTATGGGGAGCAATATCTGCAAGTGGGCAATGGAGCACAAGCAGTTGTTGAAGCCATAGGAATATTTAAATTAGTTTTGCCTTCGGGCTTAGTACTGTATTTGAATAATTGTCATTATGCACCTGCAATTGTTAGGGGTGTGGTCTCTTTTTCATGTTTATTGAATATTGGTTTTCAACATACTGTTTCAAGCAATGGAATTTCTGTTTCGTTAAATAATATTTTTTATTTTAATGTTATTGCTGTGAATGTTGTTTTTGAGATTGATATGAATGAATGTAATGATTATAATTCGATGTATAGCATCAATAATAAGAGAGTCAAGAATGTCTTGGATTCATCTTATCTTTGGCATTGTCGGCTTGCTCACATAGGCAAGACTCGCATGCAAAAGCTGCAACGTGATGGGCTTTTACAAGAGATCAATGATGAATCATTTGATAAATGCGAATCTTGTATATCTGGGAAGATGACAAAGAAATCTTTTAATAATCGTATTGAAAAGGCTGATGATCTACTTGGTTTGATACATACTGATGTGTGTGGACCACTTAGACATGTGTCAAAGAGAGGTGCTAGCTACTTCTTAACCTTTACAGATGATTTCAGCCGTTATGGATATGTTTATTTAATTAAACATAAACATGAGGTGTTTGAAACATTTAAGGTTTATAAAGCTGAAATAGAATTGTAACTTGGAAAGAAGATTAAAGCTCCTCGATCCGACAGAGGTGGTTAATACCTTAGTCATGAGTTTAAAGATTATCTAAGTGAGAATGGAATTGTCCAGCATCTCATATCTCCATATACTCCACAACAAAATGGTGTATCTGAGAGAAGAAATCGTACATTATTGGATATGGTGCGATCTATGTTTAATCTTACTACTCTTTCTTTATCCTTTTGGGATTATGCTTTGAAATCTGAGATTCGCATATTAAATATGGTTCCGACCAAGAAGGTTGATAAGACACCTTATGAGTTATGGTTTGGGAAAACGCCGAACTTGTCTTATTTAAAGGTATGGGGTTGCGAGGCGTTTGTTAAACATGACTCAGCAGATAAACTCCAAAAAAGATCTGTAAAGTGTATCTTTGTAGGATACCCAAAGGAAACGATGGGTTGCTACTTTTACTACTCACCTGAGAACAAAGTAATTGTTGCTAGGTATGGAGATTTTCTTGAAAATGATCTCATATCTCAAGAATTCAGTGGGAGGATCTATGATCTGGAAGATGATCAAGAGGATACATTACCTTCTGAAAACACTAGCGAACTTCCTGTGGAACCGGATAGTCTGGGTCCTCCACCTGAAGTAATTCCCATTCGCAGATTCGTAAGGACTGTGAGAGCACCTGAACGTCTATGTCTTAACGTAGGTTGAAGAAACTATATTAGGGGACCTTGGAGAGCCTGCTAATTATAGAGCTGCCATGAATGATCCTGAAAAGGATAAATGGCAGATTGCTATGAATGGGGAAATGCAATCCATGAAAGATAATGAAGTATGGATTGAAGTAGACCTTCCTCCCAATGGCAAGGTAGTTGGGAGTAAGTGGCTCTTCAAGAAGAAAACTGACATGGATGGCAATGTACACACCTATAAGGCCCGTTTGGTAGCTAAAGGCTTTACCCAAACTTATGGCGTTGACTACGAGAAGACCTTTTCTCCTGTAGCTGACATTAGGGCTATTAGGATTCTTATAGCCATAGCAGCATACTATGATTATGAGATTTGGCAAATGGATGTCAAAACCGCCTTCTTAAATGGTCGCCTAGATGAAGACATCTATATGGCGCAGCCTGAGGGGTTTGTGAATCCAGAATTTCCAAACCGTGTATGCAAACTTCAAAGATCCATTTATGGATTGAAGCAAGCATCACGACAATGGAATAAGAGATTTGATGAAGAAATCAAAAGGTTTGGATTTACTCAGAATCTCGATGAGCGATGTGTATATCACAAAGCTAGTGGAAGTGATGTTATTTTTCTAGTCCTATATGTTGATGACATATTGATCATAGGTAAAAACATTCCAAGATTGAATGAGGTGAAAGCCTATCTTGGGAAGTGTTTTTCCATGAAGGATCTAGGAGAAGCAGCATACATTCTGGGAATCAAGATCTATAGAGATAGATCAAGGCGGTTGATTGGATTAAGCCAAAGTGCTTACATTGATAAAATATTGAAGAGATTCAGTATGCAAAACTCCAATAAGGGATATTTGCCGATGCAAGAACAACATGGCTTAAGTAGCAAAGCTTGTGCTTCAACACCTGAAGAGGTGGCACGCATGAGTAGAGTCCCTTATGCTTCGGCTGTGGGATCTATTATGTATGCGGTGAGATGTACAAGGCCTGATGTGGCGTTTGCTCAGAACATTACCAGTCGTTATCAGCAGAATCCAGGTGAACTCCACTGGACTGCTGTTAAACATATTCTCAAGTATTTGAGAGCTACGGAAGATATGTTTTTAGTGTATGGGGGAAATCCAGATGCAGAACTGTGTGTTACAGGTTACTGCGATGCTTCCTGGAAGTGTGATAAAGATGATACGAAGTCTCAGACGGGTTATGTCTTTGTCATTAATGGAGGAGTTGTGGATTGGAAGAGCAAGAAGCAGAGTACTATAGCGATGTCTACAACAGAAAGTGAGTATATTGCTGCCTCAGAAGCTGCAATGGAAGCTGTCTGGATTAGGAAGTTCATTTCAGGGCTTGGAGTTATGCCCTCAATCGAAAGACCTATAAAGATGTATTGTGACAATTCTGCCGCAATTACATTTGCCAATGAACCTGGAATCATGAAGGGCGCCAGACATTTCCCGATTCGATATCACTATGTTAGAGAACAAGTGGAGATAGGCGAAATCGAGTTACTCAAAGTTCACACAGATTACAACTTAGCTGATCCTTTTACGAAGGCTTTACCTGGTGGAAAGCTTAATCAACATGCTGAAGGCATAGGACTTCGTTTAGCTAGTAGTTTCATGCCCATCTGTGATTAGTGTTTGGATAATGGGATGTTTTGAACAGTTATTATTTTAATGAAATAAAATACTTATGTTTGATTGTCATTTTCTTAATAATATATCCTATATTTGCATGTTTATATCCTTGAATATATTTGAATATTCTAAATTGTCCGTTGTCGATTAATGATATGGGAATATCATTAAACTAAGACAAATCTGAGTATTGGTAGAATATACTTGAAAGTATATTGATGTGTTGTCATACCAATTTCACATGATATTCAATGAATTGAATATAGGACTTATCCCAACTTCATGAGTTTGCTTTATGGATCTTGTCATTAAGTAAATCATGTTTATATAGTTATCCTCAGACTTGAGATGCCAGATAATTGTCATGCATGTAGTGCATTTCTGTGATTCAATTTACCGCTATACGTAACTGGTAGCTATAAGGATTGTTTTCAGGAGTTTTGCAAAGTGCATGGGTTATGCTCGTAGTCAAGATATAATTTGTTCCTTCAAATTGTTTGGAGTTTAATACTGTTGGGGCCCTCATAGGATTGGTAAGATGTATGTGTGGCCACACCCAAGATCTCCCCTGAATATGTTCAGAAGATTTGGTAATCTTGCTCAATCAGAAACAACGAGAAACAGAATTGTTAATAAAGAATGACTGAGATCCATATCTTTATTAATGTAGTATTAGAAATAAAATGATGAGTATGATGATGAATCATCGAATGGTTTTTCCAGGAGACCACCACCCGAGTTGTAATAGGGGCATTGGCGTGTTGCTAGACGCTAACCAATGTCATTACCCTTTTAATAGATTTCCAAGTGGGAGCTGTTAGAGTTTATGGAAAACTATTAAATCGTGTATGACTAGAATCGAACTCGGGACCATGGAATTGCACACTTTACGTATGAATGATTAATGAAATAATTAATATATATATATAAACGTTATGTATTTAATTATTTGAACACAAAATAACGACTAACGGACGTTAAGTAATTAACGGAATTGACTAACGACCGTTAGTGAATAAAGGAAGGACCATAGGTGCAAATAGGGGTCAAGAAGGTTCTAGAATTCCCTTGGGGAATGTCTAGCCGATCGGTTGGGGGTTACCATAACCCAATCCAACCCTAACTTGTCCTCCAATATGTGTAGCCTATAAATACAAACTCAAGGGTTATTGGTTTTTTTACCTTGTGGACTCTTGCTATAATCCTAAGTTTGTTTTCCTTCTTCTTTGCTCAAAATCCGATTGTATATACCCTAGGGGTAATTGATCCTTTGCTTTTCAATTAAACAAATTGTTTGGTTTAAGTTGTGTTCTTTCACTAGCATCTAAAATTAATCGGTTATAGTACATGTGTACAAAACCTTGGTAATTAACTTACTTTAGTTAATACCATCATGGATTGAGAAACAAAAAGGTAAGGGGTTTCTCACTAATCCTATTGTTTGTTAAAGAAGAAGAATTTGAAGTTTAGATCCTTGTTCTTGCTAGGATCAAAGGTACGTATCTTTATTATTCGGTTAATTTCTTTACATGTTAAATATTGATTCTTGCTTCCGCTATGTGCTTTGATGTATGTATTATTTATTTATATGATTGTCATAGTATTTAAATTCTAACACAACATATACCCAAATTCCTTTGTAATCATATTGTAGTACGAGGGTTGGTCCAAGGCTTCTAACTGGGTTCATCGATGCTCCAGAAATCAGTCTGAGTTTGAATAAACTAACCAAGTTTTATCAATCAATTTCACATTATTAATAAAAAAATTAACCCAAAAGTTGAAATATTACCCTGCTGCAAGAACGTTTAATGTTATGGTCATGCCAACTATGATCCCTCCATGCTTTTTTATCTTTACATAATATTACATGAAAAGTTTGAACTATCAGTTACTTGATCTTAAGTGTAAGTTTAATCTCAAAATAACAAGTAACTAGTTTGTCCTCTCGTCAAAAAAATAATGTATTCACTAGAAAAGTGACATACCGCCCTACGATCATTAGTGGCACCTGAAACAATAAACGTCATGATGAAACTAACAATGATCTCAACAACAAATGATTGCGTGGTTGATCCGGATGGTGTAGTTCTGAAAAATGCTTTAGGAGTTATGTCCATGATTAAGGCCAACGTTCCACTAGCTAGAACAGCTCCTAGAAATTGTGATACTGTGTAATAAAACACCTATTAATGAAAATGTGAGTTTGTTAAAGAGATGGTATAAACTATAAACCTTCTTGATTAGATGTGATATTAGTTAAAATTTTACCTCATTAAATGGAAATAAGCCCAAGAAGGCCAAATCCATGGTCACCGCAGGATTAAAGTGGGCTGAGACATGTCCGAGGGTGTAAATCATATTCATAACAATTAGTCCCCATGTCACACATACCCCTGGAAAGGTGACTCTGCCGCAATATAGCTTATCGACCGCTACAGAGCAACACCCCGCAAATATGATAGTATATGTTCCAATAAACTCAGCTAACAACTATACAACACGAAAAGAAGCCAAGATGAGTGTAGGTACGTAAATGCATGTATTGGTTGTGTTTGGTATCATTGGCATAACCTTTGAGCCAAATCAACGGTGGGATTCGAAGAAGCAACCAATTCTGAATTCAAGACTGAATCGCCTTTTTCCACTAATGAGATATTTGATTCATCGATACCATCGCTTGTCTGTGCCATAATCCAAGAAAAAATTACTGTCAAAGCTAACTAACGAGCAAAAAGAATCTGAAAAATGAGTATGTATCAAACCAAGTAGATCATTTGCCTTTTCCATACGATTATTGAAAGGCTTCTTTGTCATCTTCTCAGATATACAAGATTCGCATTTATCAAATGATTCATCATCGATATCTTGCAAAAGCCCATCACGTTGCATCTTTTGCATACGAGTCTTGCCTATGTGAGCAAGTCGACAATGCCAAAGATAAGATGAATCCGAGACATTCTTGATTCTCTTATTATTGATGCTATACATTGAATTATAATCATTGCATTCATTCATATCAATCTCAATACACCATTCACAGCAATAGCATTAAATTAAAAAACTTGGATTTACCGAGAGCTCCAACCGATCGGATGGACCTCAATACCGATCGGTTGGAGGAAGCTGAAGTTACAAAAAAATGCATTTAATGACGAATTTAAGCCCCATAATCATGGTGGCTTATCATTTTCCGGCTAGTAACTGATTTGAGACGTTTTTGCTTGAGGGATAAGGGTTCCTTCACTTATTTAAAGGACCCTTAGCTAATTTACAATGTGTGACAACCCAAAAACCTAGTAAGGCTTACACCAAGTCTTGCTAAACTTTGTTGGATCGATATACTCTGACCAAACTAACTTGTAGCTTGTCTACGGTTTAACAACTTTGAATGAATTCAAAACTATTAATAGTGAAACACTGATATACTTTGCTAAGTATGCGGAATCTACTTCAACAAAGCTAAGAAGAATTTAATAAACAACTTTGAATATTATTAAAACCTTGAACCTGCTTTCTTACACAGATTCACTAACAAACTCTAAACTCTAATAATCGTATATCACTAATCGCATATACTTGTCTCTCTAAAACACATATATCTCTAATGCCAACCTAGGGATCATTTGAGTAGCCAATGGATTGTTAACTTAATATATGAGAGGTGAATCATTGAAAACTTAATGGATTTTGATGTCTCTTTACCAAAGCCATTAACTCTGGAGTAGCCAATGTTTAGATTTAGGAAAAACCATGGTACATTGATAACCATATGATTTTTAGCAAATCATCAGCTATCAACGGATTTGAGTAGTCTTTACCAAATAGCCGTTTGCTTTTGGACTAGCTAGTTCTTTTAGTACAATCACTACCATGGTGAACTAATTACCATATAATGGTTTTCCACAGCCTTTACCACAAAGCCATTATCTTGTGGGCTAGCCAACTCTTCACTAATATAGATATGGTGAGTTGAAAACCATACAATTTTTAGTAAATTGTCAACTAAAAACGGATTTGATAATCACATCAGAGCCGTACCCTCATGATGAGTCAAACTCTTTCTTGTTTATTAAACATGGTAAGTTGATTACCATTTGTTGTGTAGTACAAGTACTAACACCATGCTGTTGCTTTCAAAACCATTTGTTGCTGTTTAATCTTTGTGCTTTCAAAATGTTTTTGCACTTATCAAAAATTACTAATTTTATCAAAAGACTTTACTGGTTTTATGCTGCAAGCAGTACTTTGAGAAAGTACTGTCTGACCAGCAGTACTTTGAAGAAAGTACTTTATTTTTCAAAAGATTTATATAATAATGAAACCATACCAGTAGTTATGCCTTAATCTTCAAATTCAGTAGTCCACTTGATGAATAATTTTATGACCATCAATGCTACTTCATCCTCTTGTTCCACTTCCATTCCATGCTCTAGCATTCTGATCATCAGATCTCTTGTGAGTGGATATCTTTGTTCTGCTAGCATATGAATCATAGTACCATCTTCTAACTCTAAAACATGTATCCCAACTGATCCAAAGAATCTCCATCTGTTAATCTCCCAGTTGTCTTGATTTTCCCACAAAGCACTGTCCTTAGACTCCTCTGTGTCCCAGATTGTTGTGAGATCTCCTAACAATACCAAACCTATTCCTTGTGGTGGAATATGCTCAAAATAAGTTTGCACTTGGAGATATAACTGAAGCATATCATCTCTATCAATCAGATGTAGAATATCCCATAATGAATTAAACACTCTAAAACTTCCATCTAGTCTATGAAAGATTAGATAATCTCCTTCTTTAGATTCTACAACTGAAAAAGTAGATATCTTGGACTTCTTATCAGTATCTTCTTTTGGATTCTCAAAGTCAACAACTCTAAGATAATTTCTGAGCTCATCAACTGTGTCTGTTCTTAATTCAACAGCTTCCTTGAACTTCTTTGATGGCTGTTCATCAGTGACTCTTTTCCTCTTTGAGCTTCTTGTAGCAGCTCTTTCCTTTCTTTTATCTTCAAGCTTGTCATCTTCAAAAGAAATAATGCCTGCAAGATCTCTTTGAATAGCTTCTCTAACAGCATCATACAGATCCTTCATCTCTGTATATGTCAATCTAACCAAACCTGTGTATCCTTGACCTTTCAGATAAGTCATCATATCATTCCTTTCTCTAGCTTTACTAATTGGCCTTCTTGATTGAACATTCTTTCTTGATTCTTCAGCATCTATCTCTGCTTGTAATATTCTAGCTGCTTCCTCATTTTTGGCAACCTGAATTTGTCTTAACTGTGCCAATGTCATCTTCTTCTTCTTCTTTTCTACCAAGATCCCTTTGCCTTTATCTTTTGGATCTATTTCTTGCGCAGGTTGAGAAGAAGTATGATGTTGTTGTTCAACCTCATGAATACTAATACCTCTTTGACTTGACATATTAAGCATGATATCAGCAATTGTTTCATCATCACTGTTAGTATGAGCTATATCATCTTCTTCCTGAGCTGGTTTAGAAGGACCTACTTCCTCTTGAACTTGAATTGAAGGACCAATATCCTCTTCAAAATCTAAGGTTCTAGGTGTAATAGTGAATTACCTCTCAGTACCTTGTTGAGCAGTACTTTCTTGAGCAGTACTTTCAGCTTCAGCTCCTTCTAAGTTTATTTCCTCAGTATCACCACTTCTCACTTCAACAGTAGCTTCTTCCAAATTTATTTGCTCTGTTTCATCACTCTTCCTCTCAACAGTATCTTGAGGAATATTTTCAGGTGGTGTCCTCTGAGTATCATCCATAAATCCAGCATCTTGTTCAAAATCTTGTTCAAAACCAGCATCATCTTCATTCAAATTCTCTAAATTCCTCCCCATTTGGAATGAAGATTGCTTCTTAGACTTTTTCTTCTTAGAAATCTTTGTAGGTATCCTACCACTCTTCTTCTGAGACTTCACCCATAATCTATGGTGTTGAACTAGTGGCCAAACATACCTCTTCAATTTTTGAAACTTAGTCTTTAATTTGTCTATCTTAGCAGCTTGAGCCTCACTCTCCTTCTTCAACCTCTTTAACTCCCTTGTTAAAGCATAATTGTCCAATTCTACCTCTTCTTCTTCAAATTGCTTAGACACATTTGTGGAAGAAACAGCAATAGGAGATGGTGAATTATTCATACCTTGGTCTGACTCCTCATGAGTAGGAATGTCCATAGGAGCAGTACCTTCCCTAGTAACAGAATGTGGAGAAGCAGTATGTTGAGAAGCAGTGGGTTGAGGAATACTAACTTCTCTAGAAACTGGAGACTCTTGGCTTGCTGACTCAGAATTTGCTTCTTGCTCTTGCTCTTGCTCTGCATCTCTAACAACTTGTGCAACTCCCAATATATGAGCAGTCAAAGGTGTGTTGGTTCCAGAAAACTTGGCACTTTGTTTAGATAGAAAAGTAAACACCTTTGATGGAAGTTTGACAGTGGGTAGAAAACTTTGAGGTTTAGGGACATCCTCAAGTTGATTGTTCAAGAATAACTGAACAAACCTTGGATACATCAAAAATGGTGAACCATTACCAATATGTGTAAGCATACCATCCAGAATGAGTCTTGAGAAATTGAATCTTCGATCGGTAGCTAAACCCACTAATGCAGATGCAATATTTTGACCAAATTGATCAAAAGAAGTACTCTTGGGACTCAAACAATGAAGTAGAACGTGAATTAGGTACTTCCAATGAGAACAAAACAAAGGCTTTTGAAAAGTAAGCTTCGTCAGATCGCCTTCATAACCTAAATCACTTAAAGTGTCCCAAAGCACTTGTTTTTCAAAACGAACAGCCCCCCCTTCATCATTAAACATCAACACATCCCTAATCGTGGCCTCAGTAATCCTAATAGCTCGTCCAGCAACCGTAGCCCTAATCAACGAATCACCTTCTTTCGTTGCAGTAGCCCAAAATTCTTGCATCCAGGGACCAATAACATCAGGGTCAACTAAAATAGAGTAGTTGATGGAAGACCCAGTTAAGAAATCAATGATCGCATGAAAATCAAGATTATCTCTTGTCTTGTCCAAATTAGCGATCATATTATGTTTGCTAACAGTAAGGCGATTAGCCATGATGAGTTGGTAGAGAAGAATTCGCTTTGAGTGTGTGTTTTGATAAAAAGATTGTGGTGTAAAAGCGAATGAGGGATCTCAAATACGTAAAAAGGCGGGAAAATAGGAGTGAGTTTCTTTAAATAGGATGAAAACAAATCAAACTCTTAATAATAAAGTTACCGTTTGGATTAACTTATTATCTCCGCCGTAAGGAATTAATTAACCGTGAGCCCCACAATTTTTGACCGTTGGAACAGTACGTCCACGTAAGCAGTACGTTGAAGCAGTACGTTGCTGAAGCAGTACTTTGAGCAACAAAGCAGTACGTTCCATCTTGTTATCCACAATCGATACTCCAAACTAAAACCAAGAACTTGTAAAAGGTTCATGCTTAAGTTCTAACTAATAGCTAATGTTGCCTCCCCTCAAATACAACATATAGGCTCATCATCAATTCTCAATGTAACCACTCCTGAAGAGGGTGATCCAATAATATTACTTTGAGGATGAGCTTTATGAATTCTCAATGTAGGAGTTGGTGGTACTGGAAGATCAGACTCCAAGTTAGTAAAATCAATGCCTTCATTGGAGAAAATACCGTCTTGAATAAGCTCATCATCAATTTCTTCTAATCCAGGAATGTTAGCATTAACTAAATCATCATCATCAACATTGGAATCATCAGCATTGTTCCAATTTGATTGCTCTAATACATCAGAAGTACTGTCAAAAGGATCAGCAGTACTTTGATCTAAAGTACTGTGGGCAGTATCTTGAAAGTTACTCTTTTTCTTTGCAGCCTCATAAGCCTTCCTTTGTTCATCTTCATAGGATTGTGCTATAGTTTCTTGAAAAAGCATCCTATTAAGTTCATCTTGTATGGCTTGATCTTCATCAGATACTGTATGAGTTGGCTGAGCAGTACTTTGTTCCTCAACAGTAACTTCAGGTTCTTTGTCAGGAACTTCTTCTGGTGTAACATTGACTCCATGAACAATGTACTGTGAATCATCTTCTTTGGAATTAGCCTGATTCTCTTCTCTAACAGGAACATAATTCATAGATGGTGTGAGCTTGAGATCAAGATCAAACATCCAATCAGGACCTTTACCTTTCTGAGTTTCCTTATCTTCCAAAAATTCAACATGAAGACAATCTTGTACCTTTCTGGTATTCCTGTTATAAACTCTAAATCCTTTGCTATTTGTACAATATCCCAATAAATATCCTTCATCTGACTTACCATCAAATTTACCCAGAATATCAATGGTATTTAGAATAGTCAGAGAGCAGCCAAAAGGTTTTAGAAAACGAATGTTTGGTTTCTTTCCCATGAGTAACTCATAAGGTGTCTTCATCTGAGGTTTAGTTACTGAAACTCTATTCAACACATAGCAAGCAGTACTTATGGCTTCAGCCCAAAAGAGAATAGGTAATTGGGAATCTGCAAGCATTGTTCTAGCTGCTTCTATCAAAGTCCTGTTCTTTCTTTCTGCAACACCATTCTGCTGTGGTGTTCTAGCAATGCTAAACTCTCTCTTGATCCCTTTCTTGGCACAGAATTCATCCATATGCCTGTTCTTGAATTCTGTTCCATTATCACATCTAATACCTCTTACTTTGAGTCTTAATTGATTTTCAAGGGCTACTATCAGGTCATGGATAGCATCAAAGGTTTCATCTTTGAATCCCAAGAAAAAGACCCAGCTAAATCTGCTACAATCATCTGTCACAACCAAGCAGTACTTCTTCTTGTTTAAACTTTCTACTGAGACTGGTCCAAACAGATCCATGTGTAGCAACTCCAAAGGTTCTCTAATATCTCTTTCCCCAAGCTTCTTACATGAAGCTTTATGTTGTTTACCCTTCTTGCAAGCCAAACATGAATGATCAGTCTTGAATGTTTTGGAAGGTAAACCTTTAACTAAATTTCCTTTGACCAGCTTGTTGATGTTCTTAAAATTAACATGACCTAGTCTTCTGTGCCACAGATGTGCTTCTTCCAATGATGCCTTTGCTACTAAACATGTTGCTCTTCCAGCAGAATTGAGACTCTTTAAGTCTAAACTGTATACATCATTGGTTCTTGGTACTCTCAATGTCACCAAGTGATCATCAACAAATTTGAACTCAGGGGAGAGAATGAGACATTCTGTATCAGTAAACAGAATTGGATACTTCTTGTCACAAATTTGAGATACTGACAATAGGTTGAACTTGAGCTCCTTTACATATCTAACATTCTCAAAATCAATACATCCAGCCTTGATTGTTCCTTTGCCAGTGATTCTTCCTCCATCAGGATCATTACCAAATGCAACTCTTCCTCCATAATATGCCTTAAAGTCTGACAGGATCTCCTTGTTCCCTGTCATGCTGCCAGAGCAACCACTATCAACAATAATATGATCTTTAAGCTCCTCCTCTGGGTTGCCCTGCACATAAAAGAAAAGGGTTAGTTTCTTTTAGGAACCCAAGCCATTACTGACTTGTGTTCCCCTTGTGGAGTGACATACTTGAATTCCTTCAGTATGTAATCTCCACTGGTTTTAAAGGCATGGTCAATGATTATTTGAGTTGGTCCCATGTCCTGTGTTGCAATATCAACAACACTCCCTGTTTCACCCTTATCTGAGGAAAGTACTTCTTGTTCCCCATCAGTACTTTCTTTCTTAACCCAATTTCGTTTGACCTTAGGTTTCTCTGAGCTAGGTACTCTGCTTGAGGTGGAAGACCTTTTATATGAATTGAATCTCTTAGGTCTTCTATGTGAAAAAGTATGAGCAGTACCATGAGTGGGTGAAAACTTATCAGTCCTTTGAGAAGGTATTTCTTGAGACTTATCAGATTGTGAAGGTACTGGTGATTTGGAAAACATTCTTTTCTGGTGAGGGTACCTATAGTCTTTTGAGAAGTTACTATGGTTGACCCTATTTGAGTGATTCCAAACTGGTCTAGTCTCTCTTGGCTTATGGGTGGGAGGTCTATTCTTTGGAAACTGACTTAAGTATTCTGAGTGAAAGTCACAGTGCTTAATCAAGTGATCAGGACTATAGCATACATAACATAACTTTCTCTCCATATTCCCAAATCCTCTTCTATGATTAAAAGGTTTCCTGTAGTAAGCAGTATTTTGAAAAGTTTCTCTTGGAGGTACTGCTGAATGTCCAGCAGTACTTTGAAAAGTTTTTGGAGGTACTGCTTGTTTTTGAAAGGCTGTAGGAAACTTTTGATCATGACCCCTTTGAAAATCATTCTTAGGCTTCTCAGAACTAATTCTACCATTAAGCTTCTTCCTAAACTCTAGGTTGTCTACACCATAACGAGAAACATCTGTCCTAAGAGGTTGAAACTGACCAGTGGGTGGAGGAACTGAATGGTACTCCTTATCTTTCTTAAACTCAGGAGGTGATTCACTAATTGGTTCCTCATTCCTAGATGTGTTTTCTTCTGAGCTTGTAAGGTCATCATCACTAGGTGGAATCTCTTCCTTAGCACTAGGTGGAGTTTCTTCCTTATCACTAGGTGAGGTCTCATCTGAACTACTAGCTTCACCATAACCTAGTCCAGCTCTACTATTTATTACTCTTTGTTTTTCAACAAATTTAACATGTGATAGACCAGCCTGTTTAATACTACCAAGTCTTTCTAACAAAGTATCTCTTTCCTTAGTAATCTTTTCTAATTCAGACACCTTACATCCTAACTTCCATTCACTTAATTTCAATTGGTAATCTTGTTGCTCATATTTTTCTGCCCAAGTTATTTCATTATTTTCATGTGTTAAAATTTTGGCTTCCATTGACTCTAAAGTTAATTGATAACCAGCTACCTCAGACCTAGCTGTTCTACAATTATCTCTTTCAGTCACATAATCTTTAAGCAACTTTTGATAAACATCATTACACTTAGAGCATACCTCAGAGACATTGGATGAACTTGGTGAAGTGGCTACCATAGCAATCTGAACAGGTTCATCTTCATCCTCCATGCTCCAGTCAAAGCTTCCAAGACCATCTCTTGAGTCCAAAGCAGCATATCCAGGTTCCTCATCAAAAGCTGTGCCCCAATCAAACTCTTCCATTGCAACCATAGAATAGGTTACAGGTTCATCATCAAATTCAGCACTCCAGTCAATTTCTGCTAAATTTTCTTGAGCCACCAAAGCTTTTGGTTGTGATTCAGTAATAGGAACCTCCTTTCTTTCAACCTTGGGTTGTTCAATCATCCTGTTTGCCTGATATTTTGCAAACTTGCATTCCCTTGCAAAGTGTCCAAGCTTTTGACAATTGAAACATTCAATCTTAGATTTGTCAAAAGTGATACCTTGTTTGGCTTTGAAATCAATTCCCCTTCCTGTCTTGTTCATGAACTTCTTGATCCTAGCAGTAATCATAGCTACTTGCCATCTTATGTCAATCTCTTCTAAAGCATCTTCTTCAATCTGCAACAAGTCTTCTTGATAGGTAACAGGTAAAGTGGCTTGTTGTGCAAAGAAGGAACATACAATTTCATCAGAATTGGTGTTGTTTGTTGGTGATGGGTTGGGGGTAGTTGTGGTTGTGCAAACATGCTGTGAATCACCAACAGTACTTTGAGAAGGATAAGCAGTACTTTTAGTGGAAGTACTGCTTCTGTTTTCAGAAGATACAAAAGCTATGTTGTGAGTTTTCTGAGAACTGTGACCATTCATCTCTTGCTCGTAGACTTTCAAATTGTTATAGAGATCATCAAAGTCCATAGACTCTAATCCAGGTTGGCCTCTAATCATAGTAGCAACCACATGCCAGACAGATGGCAGACTCCTTAAGAACTTCAAATTTGCATCTTCAACAGATACCTCTGCTCCATATAGTTCTAGCATACTAAGTAGATTTTGGAATCTGTCATAGGCAGCATCAAGACTTTCTCTTTCACCAACAGTGAAGGTTTCAAATTGCTGCTTCAATAAGTTTCTATGCATCTTCTTTGAAGCATCATTACCTCCAAATCTTGTCTTGATAGCAGCCCATAATTGTTTTGCATCCTTAGCATCATGAAACTTCAATAGGTGACCATCAGGAATAGCAGACAACAGTATGTTGAGAGCCTTATCTTGATTTCTCTTTGTAGCTGCTGGTAAGGGTGGTTGAGGTGGTTTGGGTTGTCCTTCAATTTGTAGAGGTTCATCAAGAACAACATTACCATTGACAATTACATCCCATAGAGCATGGTCAGTAATAGCAAGGTACTGTCTCATCTTCATGCTCCAGAGATCATATTCTCCCTTCTTGATGATAGGGATTCTAAGTGAGGTGATGGATGGGATAGGTGCAGCTTCAGTCGACATTGTTAAGGGTTTGTTGATAAATCGGTTTTAAGGGTTTCTTCTTAATCAGAGTCTCCACACAAGCTCTGATACCACTTGTTGGATCGATATACTCTGACCAAACTAACTTGTAGCTTGTCTACGGTTTAACAACTTTGAATAAATTCAAAACTATTAATAGTGAAACACTGATATACTTTGCTAAGTATGCGGAATCTACTTCAACAAAGCTAAGAAGAATTTAATAAACGACTTTGAATATTATTAAAACCTTGAACCTGCTTTCTTGCACAGATTCACTAACAAACTCTAAACTCTAATAATCGTATATCACTAATCGCGTATACTTGTCTCTCTAAAACACATATATATCTAATGCCAACCTAGGGATCCTTTTATAGGCACAAGGAAAACCCTAGTCGGTTTACAATACTTGAACGACAAGTAAATTCTAATTATAACTCTAATCTAATACGAATATTCTAGAATTACACATTAGTCCTTAAACTATTTGCATGGCAGTCCTTTAACGAGCAGCAGTACTTTAATCGAATAGCAGTACTTTGACTTGAGTAGCAGTACTTTGACTTTTATAGCCCAACAAACTTATTATCATTGCCCGAAAGCTTGTAGTTGCTGTGAAAACGTCCAGGGAATCTTGAGTTCAAGTCTCAAGAGTTGTGTCCAAGTGTGGAGTTGTTTACGTGTGATCATAGGCGATTGGAGGAGAGTAGTTGCTATAGTTCCACAATTCTAGTTCTTGTAATTTCACAAATAGGTATTTCTTGTTTGAGTTATTATGAACTACTTTTACTTTAAGATGAATGAAAATATGATTTACTACTTGTGTTTGAATATGATTGTTATGGAGTGATTTTGGTTATACTTGTGTGTATGATGTGATAAGTGTTGGAGTATTCTTATTTCATAGTGATGCATGAAATCATATCTTGTTTTATGAGTTTGTTGAAATAAAATCTAATCTTGCTTAATTAGTTGGTAAAAACAGTTTTAAAGATTAACAAAGGCCGAAAGGATTTTCTTTATGTTTTTATGCCAAAAAGTTAGTGCACGAATTAGTATGGATTATGGTGTGTGACAAGCATCATATTAGCTCATTAAAATGGATTTGGAAACGATTTCATCACGAGAAAAGGCCGAAAGGATTCGTAGGAATTCTTAGAATAAGAAATGCTTTTCAAACAATAAAGAGTCTAATAGAATTATCGCACTAGTTAACAAAGGCCGAAAGGAATTAACTAGGAGATTGAATTCTTAGAGATGATTTCTCATGATAAAAATCATTGATTGTGAATCACTCAATTTTAAGTTGTGCATCATTACAAGTCACACCCAACTTGTTAGATTACTCTATACAATTATCATGGAACTACACACAAGTATATTTGTTTTTGATTGATTGATTTTTGTTTACCTTAGCATTTACACCAAAAAGGATTGACAATCTTTTTTTGACAAAACTTATTTTGCAAACCCAAACCACAATTCCCTTGGGACGATCTCAACTTACCCACCTTTACTACTACGGACGAGTATACTTGCTCGTATGTGTTGATTAAAGAATCGGATAAATTGATTTTATAAAAATTTAAAACTTGCACTACACACGACACACCAGTCTCACTAACAACTTAATTAAGTCGTCTAATTTAGAAACTGCAAATTCTCCATTACTGGTCTCACGCATAATGGAAATTTACCTTGTCATTAATATCTAGGCAAGGTCTCACTTACGCTAAATAATAACTCCAAGTGTTTCTTGTAATTAGATAGCATGGACTTAAATTTTAGGGTATTTTATTTTGATGTGTCAATCAAAATATGTACGAAGAAGCATGCACACATCTTCGTATCATAAGTTTTCAAAACATTTTTATTTACCAATTTGGCTAAGATTTAAATCAACAAAGTTTCAATTGAGGTATTGGGTTCACCAATCAAAGAATTACCTACAATTATCGCCCACTATATCCTACTGCTGCATGAGTCAAAAGACCCAAGTTATTCGGATAATTGCCATAAAAGTGGCGCGTGGAATTGAGGTCAATTCACCCTTAAGATGATTTTTTACAAAAAAAATAGCTTACTTGGTAGCTCCAATTAGACGCACAAAGGAGCGGAGAGATAAACGTCCGCCCAAAGGCTAATTAAAAACGCGTCTCTTTCGGATGACAATTTAATGTCAAGCCTCCTTATACCCCTCTTATAGTTTGTCTAAACTGGGTGAGCCGTTCACACTATTGGTACAAAACTCATCACTCAATCAAAAGTTTATGATTATACATCTTAAAAAATATGTTATAAACTATAATATTGCTAGTCTCGCCTGGGAGCAAATTACCGTGCGAAGCGAACCACTGTCGGCACATAAGACTTTGCAATATTTATAATTTATCACATCAAGTTTCATAGTTATTAGGTCAATTTATTTTCTATTCGAAAAATTACCCTTTCTTGCTTACAATTCGTCATACAATTTAAACAAAAAAAAACAAGTAATTTAATAAAAATAAATAACCAAATAAAACACATAATCTTTACAATTAAATCATGTAGTCACATGCAAACTTTTTGATAAAATCCTATTAATAATCTATCTATGGTTTTAATATGCATATATTTAACTAAGACTTCCATTGGTTTTCGAGCAAATGGTACCAATGGACCACATACACCAAACAATTTGGTTGCGTAAGTCCTAGCAAATATATACCAAGTAGCACATAAATGGATTCATTAATTTAATTTAATTGGGGTCTTCCCCAATTTTAGATCTATCTTATTACATGTGACAAACAACTTAACAATTAATATAAACCATAATCCATGATAAACATGCATGTTTCATCATGGATTAATTTACAAGTCATAAGATACGTAACCTTTACACACATAAACATGTTACTAATTTTAGGGTTCCAAACAAATTTTAATTAAAGAGGGCATGGCATCGCCCCCCCCCCTAAAATTAGGGTTTCGATTTTTTTATGTTCTAAACTCTAAAAGAAATCGACTAACATGTAATCCTAATCAAAGATTCGATTTTTATGTGTTTCGGTAATACAATTACATGTTAAAACGGCTCGTGATGCCACTGTTAGAATTTAATAAACATGACAATCATATATTCATTCTAATAACAATCAAACACGTATGCGGAAGCGTAGGATCATATTTTAACATATAAAGATTAACCGAATAATAAAAGTAACGTACCTTTGATCCTAGCAAGAACAAGGATCAAACTTTAATCTTCTTCTTTAATTAAACAAGTGGATTAGCGAGATACCCCTTACCGTTTTGTATCTTAATCCAAGATGTATAAACTATAGTGAGTTTATACCACAATCTTGTACACACGTACTATAACCGAACTAATGATTATGCTAGTAATAAACACAAGTAAACCAAAACAATTTTTGTTTAAGAAAAACAAATGATCGACCCACCTAAAGGGTTTGTTCAATCGGTTCTAGCAAAAGGTAGAAGAAGAAAACTTTTAGGGTTATAGCAATAGTGCAAGAGTCAAGAACAATAAACCCTAACCTTTGTATATATAGTGTGAAAACTTAGAGAGCAAGTTTGGCATGGATTGGGTTAGGAAACTCATAGGCCAATCGGTTCCTCCCTTCCCAAGGGATTCCGGAACCTTCTTGATCCTCTATTTTCACCTATAGTCCTTCCTTTATTCACTAACGGTCGTTAGTCAATTCCCATTAATTACTTAACGTCCGTTAGTCGTTATTTTGTGTTTAAATAATTAAATATATAACGGTTTTATATATATATATATATATATATATATATATATATATATATATATAATATATATATTAATTATTGTACATTAATTCCTCATACGTAATGTGTGCAATCCCATGGTCCCGAGTTCGGTTCTAGTCATACACGTTTAATATTTGTCCATAAACTTAACAGCTTGTTTCGTCGGTTTTAAGTTTCAAACTTTCAGAACATAAATCCGATAAAAACTATACAGAACATAAATCCGATAAAAAATATTTATGTTTTGTAAGAACGTACTACATGAAACTTAATTAAAATAATAGAGCTCGAACACACAACCGGCTTTACAAAATATGTTCTTAGTATGTGTATGCAAAAATATATAGCGTCAATCACAGAACATAATATTATGTAGATACTCTGTTCAAACCAGTCGAAAATGAATACAAATCAGCAATGATGCCATTTTTTTCATCGCCCTCTAAAACCCACAACTAAGCACCCCCAAATGAGACGATTGTAAGTCTCAGGTCCAAAGTTTCCTTACCAATTGGCCAATTGTTCAAAACTATACGAGTTACAGTTGTCCAGAGCTGTGCAAGCCTAGCTTAGACGTTTCTTGGACTTGTTGTAAAGTCAATTGTGTCATTTGGTTAACTACAATGGGTCAATTTATCCTAAAAAATGGTTACTATAAGGTTTTCTAAGTATTCATGGGTCAACTTTACTTGTATGTATATCTGTTTTTCATTTTATTTTGAAATACGTACAAAAAGAGAATATGCACAGAGTGGGAAGCTATTTGGTTTATGTTCAGCTTTGAGACGAAGTGTGAGGATTATCGATTCTCTTACACTCTTTATATTCAAGTTGAACATGAAATAAAACAGCTTTACGCTACCCTCTACAATCTCTCTTCCCAAAATTTCATGACTTCACTTAAAGAATTTCCCACGCAGCTATACTTGCTATCACTCCACTGCAGCTATTAAACCAACAACGTACGCAATTGGCGTGTGTACCCGATTGTATCATAGTATAATGGGATTATCTGATCTGTTTCATGGTAAAAAATGTACGGTATAATTAGAAACCAATTCATTGTAGTTTTCAACTTTCATTTCTCCTCCAATCGTTATGTATGATAACAATATGTTTTTGCTTACAACTGACTTCTAAAATATATAACAAAAACTAAATCTAAGTTATAAAAGATTTTTTAATCAAACTTGTCTCAGCATTTTATCTTTGGGGTGAATTACTGTATGAGTGGGTTTGGTAACAATTTCCTCATATTTATAAAGAAACAAACAATTTATAAAAGAGCATAAATTTTATTTGATTACAACAACAAAGATAGTGTCTCTTGAGCAAGCAACTTTTTTTGAAAACTTGTACGAAGATTTCAGTCCCACATGGGTCAAAGAATAGAAAGCTTTCTTGTTTATATATTGTAGCGTATATAGTTCACATAAGTTGATATTTTAGTATTAGGTATGTGTATGTGATGTCATGGATGGTAATAGATATTCACCAATCAGAATATCATATACGCCTAATTTATACAAGTTCTCAACTTTTTTTTACCATGTGTTCTAATGTGATTACTAAATTTTCGTTCAACTTTTTTTTACCATGTGTTCTAATGTGATTACTACTCAATTTTTGTGACTTTGATGTTTAGTATGTATAGTCACTTTATTTTACTTACCTAAAAAATGTTGCATACCAAGGGACTATTGTGGACCGTCCGATCAAAAGACAAGATCAAATATTATAAAAAGGGCGGAGGGACCAAAAGTGTAACTTTCTCATAACTTCCTACCAACCACTCTATCTATTATCAGACAATCTCACCCACACAAAAAATACACACTTCACACACACTTTCTCTCTCTAATAATATTCAAACCCTAACCACAAAAATCAAAAATCAACAACGATTTAACCGTGCAAATCACATAAAACATACAAAAAATGGAACAATCAACATCTAAAACAACGAATACGGGAAAAAACGGTTCAAAATGAAGCAATTGAAACTCCGAAATCCGAATGTATTATATGAATATGAACAAGGCGTCTTTATGTGTGTTTTCGTGGTTGACTGAATGTATTGATGGAAGGTGGAAAATTTTAATTAGTAGTATGACACATCAATGTTTATGAAATTAATGTTCCATGATGGAAATTTTGGAAGAGTGTGATGGTGATAAAGGTACTATTTTATTTTATTTTTTATTTATTCAGCTCAAGTGCCTTGGATTTGACTTTTGTTTTAGTGTTTACATTTGGTTGAGTTTCTTTGTGTTTTTACTGAAAATTTGAAGGTAAAATACAGAAAAATGAATTTGTTTTTGTGTGAATATTTGTTTGATAAAGTTTTGAGCGGTATTTAGTTTAATTTGGTAATGTGAACTAGGTTGCTCTGAGTAGAAAGCTTTGTATACATGGATGCACACCAAGTGTTTGATGAAATGTGTGAGTGAAAAGTATCATACGTGTAAAATCACAAGTGATATTTGAAGTTGAACTGTATATGTGTATTATCGTTAGTGATATTTGTATTATCACTTGTGAAATTTGGTATATTTGATAGGTTTTTTTGTTTACTTGTTAAGTTTTATTATATGTCATGTAATACCTGAAATTTGAATAACCTATAAAATGACCAAATTACCCCTGAATCCATAATACCTAATATAATCATTTACAACAATTCCGAATTGAATCCAAAAATTACGAAAACAACTGCATATGAAACGAAATGAATTCTGGGTCAACAATACATTATATTGAATGTCAAGAAATTACAAAATCACATATACATTTAAGTATGGTCCGAAATTTAATTAATAAAATTAATATATATATTTTGCAAAATTATTTTAATTAGATAATTACAAATTAAATAAGGGAATTATATATCAAATAAAAGTATGATTTTGTGATATTCTTTGGGCCGAAAATACTGAGTTTACCCCCCCATAGTCGGCCAATAATATATACAAATCAAATCTTTTATTTTTGCAAAACCTTTAAACCGAAAACCTTATTGTCGATCCAAACTAAATTCGACACCAAGTTTATTCGACTTCCTGGACATGTTCAAGTATTTTTCTGGGATTGATCATAGAGTAACCGAGCTAAGAAAAATAGGAGTCGAGTTGTGGAAGCTCTCATTCGATCGTGAGGATTTGTCTTTGTTCGATATATTCAGCCGATAGGTACAATATTACCCCGACTTAATTTTACGTTCTATATTTGATCTAGTATTTTTATTATGATCTATATGTCATATACAACTCAGGAAAAATACGTAAAACAATTCATGCAAGCTAAATAACACGTACGAATTTATAATAGCTAAAACATACGTAAATTCCAAATAATGTTATGCGATTTTTCTGAGATGCAAATATAATTTTTATATGTTCTATACTGATCATATAAGCTTAGAAAAATAACCACATGATTTGTTGAAGCTTAAAATAATTGTTTTGAATTATTGTTCATAATCGGATTTAAGAGAAAACAAAGAAAAATAGGAAGAAACCCTAGGATGGATTAGGGTTAGGGTTTACATGTATAGATCTGATGTAATTAATGAAATTAATGATTGTATGATGATGTTTTAATGATTGGTTAAACTAGGGTTTTGTTTTGGCACATAAAAAGGATATACGATTTGTAAATAAAAAGTGTAAGGGCTTGTTTTGTCAACTTTTAAACTTTTGGGATATTTTTATAATGTCTTATAAGTCAGTAGGAAGGTGAGAAAAATATAACTTGAGGGCCCTAAGTGTAAATATTGCAAGTAAATGAATTAATTATAATTAAAGGGGTCGAATTGTAAATAATTAAAATGGAAGGACTAAAAGTGTAAGATCTGGAAACTTGAAGTTATTTTGAGTAAATAAAGTCATTCAGGGTGTAATAGGTAAATTTGAGTATTTGTGGGGTTGTTATGTAATTATAAATGAATTATGAATTAAATTGTAAGTTTTGTAAAGGTAAGGGACTAATTGTGTAATTATTGAATCTTGAGGGTCTAATTCGTATTTCATGTAAAACTGAGGTAAGGTTCTGTAAAAATTGGTGAGACTAAAGTATTTTCATTTTAAACCTTTGAAGTTAATGAATTTGTAATTAAAACCCTAAATTATGAAGATTGTCAAAGTTAACCCTGAACTTTTGTAACTTGATAAAAGGTACTTTGAATTCCATAATGAGTTTGAAATAAAGATTTAACCTAATCCGAAATATCAACATATTACTAAATCTGGAAAGTTACAAAATTGAAAAGTAAATTAAAAGTAATAATTTACGTTTGAATAATTCGTAATTCCGTCTTCTACCTCTCTAGGTGTGAAGAAGGAGAAGCCTTGATTTCTGCTTCGCATTTGCTTTCTTATCTTTTTCTTCGATAATAAGGTACAGATATTCCGTCCTTTTTCAGTAAGGGCTTCTCAGTTCTTTTCTTTCAGAATTCATTTCCTTATTAGGATTTCCTATACCTTTGCTATGTTCCCTTTTGTTGTGAACTTTCAATGGGGTCTGTGATTTGAATCTTTTGCCATGTACCCTTAAGATATAATTTTGATTATTGTTAGTACGCCCGACCTTTGTTCTACAGTTTAATATTACGAGCCAATAACTAGGCATGAGGGTTTCATGTCCATGTCATTGACGCACCTTTGACATGACTCTAGGGCAGGAGAGTGATGACCTGTTCCGTCCCTTATTTATTATTTGCTATGGCAATTATGTTATGATTATTGATTTATCTGTGGGGCGTATGGGTGCACTCTAGATTTGATCTGTTATCTGTATAGGTTATATGTTATTATATCTGGTGACTGATGGTGTGTGCGATACACGTCTTTCACATTTGATTTAGAGCTGATCACTCTATACAGGTATGTTTTATTTTATTAGTAATGCTATGGTATCGTAAGTAGTCTGGGCTCGTGATAAATTGCTGTGTCCTTGTTTCTTGAATCTTTTCTTTATTCATGATCTACTTCTCATTTCTTTCATGTCAACTTCGTATCATTTCGTTTTTCCTAAATTGCTTTCGCATTTGCTACTTGCTATTGTTATCGTTATCTATATATCTGTTCACTGGGCTTTTGAAGCTCAGCCGCATGTTTCTTTTCATGTGCGGCAGGTACTTAAGCTAGGAGCTAGGTTTAGCTTTGGGATGAGAGAAATCTATTTTGGAGTTGACCTTAGTATTTAGCTTTGCCATTTGAACTTCTATTTATTTTCATTATGCCATTGTTTAGGCATTTAAATATTGGATTTTGTACTTAAGCTATTTTGTCTTGCATTTTGATTTAAGTCATGTTGACTTATTTTGGATTTAATGTTAAGACTTATGAGGTTTTGTTTATTGAATGCTTTGTTGACTTCTGATATGCCACCATTGTTGTGATATCTTTACCCTTGACGGGTTGGGGTGTTACAATTTATGGTATCAGAGAACAGGCTTTCATGAAACCTTAGAGCTTAGGCTATCGACCTGTGAGGATCTGGGTAGACATTAGGTTTTCCTTTCGCGCACTCTTTTCTTGTCCTGCTTTGTCATGCTTTCCTTTTGCTCTATCATTTTCCTATTGATCTTTCTAATCGTTTGAAAATCCTGTAGATGGTTGTTACTCGTCGTGGTGGTGATTATTCTGAAGGGGAGGAAGAGATCCCTAATTTGGAGGAGTTGGTGGCTAATGCTATAGCCAATTTGCTACCTGGGCTTAATGCTAATGAGGTGATCACTCGGATGATCAACGAGTTTCATAATGGAACTGGTCCCTCTGGTGTATCTGGTGGTGCTGGTCCTTCTAGTGGTGCTGGTGGTACTGGCGGTGGGGGCCGACCCACTACCATTAATGGTTGGCTGGAGAGTTTCAATAAACTTAAGCCGTTGTCGTTCAGTTCTGCTGCTACTCCTCATGCTGCAGAGGACTGGATAACACACATGGAGAAGCTGTTTGAGGTGCTGGGTTGTGAAGACGGGTTTAAGACTCGTCTGGCTGCGTTTAAGCTTGAGGGAGATGCGCTTAACTGGTTGAAGGCGCACAAGGAAGCTAAGGGTGGTGATGCTTATGTTCTTGGTTGTACTTGGGCTAATTTTCGGGCTACATTCTATGATAGGTACTTCCCTGTGTCCGAACAGCAGAGATTGATAAGGGAGTACAATACTATCTCTCAGCTTGAGACTGAGAATGCAGGAGAGTTTCTGGAGAGATTCCAGAGATTGGTTAGCTTTGTGGGCCCGGTTGCTGGGGATGCTGAGCATCAAGCCAAGCATTTCAAGTGGGCACTGAAGAGTTGGGTTTTAGATCGTCTTCTTAATCAGGAGTTCCTTGATCCGTCAGTATTTTGCGACGCAGCTCGCAACATTGAGATATTTCATGAGAAGGTGGGTTTCAAGAGAAACCGCGATGGCGACAGGATTCAGCCGCAAGGTCAGAATCGGGACAACAAGTGGTATTCTGGTAAGAACTTTGAGCAGCGGGGTCAGTCAGGTAGGAGCTTTGATCAGCGGAAACCAGATTTTAAGGGTCAGGATGCTGGTTCAAATTCTAAGCAAAATGATAATGGTCAGAAGCAGTGGAAGGATCAACCTTCTAAGGGTTTTCAGCAGCAGTCTCGTGGTTCTGGATCAAGTTCTCAGAAGGGTTCATCTGGGTGCTTACCTACATCTCCAATCTGTACTTCTTGTGGGAAAAATCATTCAGGAGTGTGTTGTAGAGCAACTGGTGCATGTTTCCGATGTGGGTCTGCTGAGCATCGGGTAAAGGACTGCCCAAAGCAGAATCCTGCATCTGACAAGAATTATCTGCTACCTCCGCCTCCTCCACCTCCGAATACTGGGCGTGTGTTTTCTACTACGCGAGATCAGGCAACTAAGGCTACAGGTACCATTACCGGCTTTTTGTATATTGATGATTTTACTGTTTTCGCGTTATTTGACACCGGAGCAACACACTCTATCATATCTACAAATTTGACTAAGAAACTGAACATACCTGCAACACCATTAAATAACCCAATTGCTATATCTACCCCCATGCAAAACCACATTCTCATAAACCATGAATATTTGAACTGTCCGTTACGTTTCGATGATCGGATTCGTCTGGCGAATCTACTTCCTTTAGACATGATTGACTTCGATGTCATCTTGGGTATGGACTGGTTGGCTTTCCATCGAGCAACCATTGACTGCCATGCCAGAAATGTGATTTTTGGTGACATGAATAATCCCGAATTCATTTACCATGAATCTCGCCCTCTTAAAACCGTTAAAATCATTTCCGCCTTGAAAGCTCGAACCTTGATGTCTCATGGTTGCCAAGGTTATTTAGCCTCAGTGAAGGATTCGTTTGTTGAGATTCCAGATATTTCTAGTGTTCCCATTGTTCGGGATTTTGCTGACGTTTTTCCTGAAGTACTTCCTGGTATTCCTCCGGCTAGAGAAGTGGAATTTTCTATTGATCTAATTCCCGGTGCCGAACCTATCTCTAAGGCTCCGTACCGGATGGCACCTGTTGAACTGAAGGAGTTAAAGGAGCAACTGGAAGAGTTGCTGGACTGTGGATTTATTCGACCTAGTGTTTCGCCGTGGGGTGCTCCTGTACTTTTCGTAAAGAAGAAGGATGGGTCTATGCGTTTGTGTATTGATTATCGTGAGCTTAATCGCATTACCATTCGAAACCGTTATCCGCTTCCTCGCATTGATGACTTGTTTGATCAATTGCAAGGAGCTAAAGTTTTCTCTAAAATTGACTTGCGATCTGGTTATCACCAATTGCGAGTTAAAGAGCAGGATGTTCCTAAGACTGCTTTCCGAACCCGTTATGGACACTATGAGTTCCTGGTTATGCCTTTTGGCTTAACAAATGCTCCTGCTGTGTTTATGGATTTAATGAATCGAGTTTTCCATGAATTCCTTGATAAGTTCGTCATCGTTTTCATTGATGATATTCTAGTGTATTCTAAGTCTTCCGAAGAGCACGAGCAGCATTTGTGTATCGTATTAGGTATCCTGAGGCAGCAGAAGTTATTCGCGAAATTTTCTAAGTGTGAGTTCTGGCTGAATCAAGTAGCTTTCCTAGGTCACATTGTGTCTGCAGATGGTATCACCATGGATCCATCTAAAGTTGAGGCTATCACCAAGTGGCCGAGACCTACCACTGTGACTGAAGTCAGGAGTTTTCTAGGATTAGCTGGCTACTATAGGCGTTTTGTAGAAGGATTTTCGAAGTTGGCTTTGCCATTGACTCAATTGATGCGGAAGGGTGAAAAGTTTGTATGGACTGATGAGCGTGAGCAGAGTTTTGAAGAGTTGAAACGGCGTTTGGTATCTGCACCTATTCTAACTTTACCATCGGGTCCTGGAGGTTTCCAAATTTATAGTGATGCTTCTAAGAAGGGTTTGGGCTGTGTGCTTATGCAAAACGGCAAGGTGATTGCCTATGCTTCGAGGCAACTGAAACCCTATGAGGAAAATTATCCAACTCATGATCTAGAATTGGCAGCTGTAGTTTTTGCGTTGAAGATTTGGAGGCATTACTTGTATGGTGAATCATGTGATATCTTCACTGATCACAAGAGCCTCAAATATATCTTTACTCAGAAAGAGCTTAATATGAGGCAGAGGAGATGGTTGGAACTTTTGAAAGATTATGACACAAACATCCAATATCATCCAGGTAAGGCTAATGTGGTTGCAGATGCACTTAGTCGGAAATCTGGAGTGATTGCTAGTTTGGAGTTGGATCAGCATGTGCTCAAGGATTTGGAGCATTTGGATGTTGAGTTGTGTTTTCGGCGGAATGTTGGTTACTGGGCTAGTCTAAAGATTGAGTCAAATCTGATGTTGTGCATTAAAGAGGCTCAGAAAGATGATGGTGAACTCTGGGCTATTGTTCAGAATATTGAAGAGGGTAAGCAGACTGAGTTTAGAGTTGATGACGATGGAGTTGTCTGGTATGAGGATCGTTTATGCGTGCCTAATGATTCTGACTTGCGTGAGGCTGTGTTGGCGGAATCTCACAGTTCTCCTTTCGCTATTCATCCTGGTTCTACCAAGATGTATCGGGATCTTAAGCAACATTTATGGTGGAACGGTATGAAGCAAGATGTAGCATTATTTGTTGCTAAATGCATGACCTGCCAGCAAGTTAAGATTGAGCATCAGCGAGCTAGTGGTCTATTACAACCTTTGGAAATTCCTACATGGAAATGGGATGAGGTTTCCATGGACTTCGTTTGTGGTCTGCCTGTTACTCGTAAAAGACATGATGCGATTTGGGTGGTCGTTGATCGGCTAACTAAATCCGCTCATTTCTTACCTATCCGTATGACCTTTAGTGTTAGTAAGTTGGCGGAAGTTTTTCAGCAAGAGATTGTTCGATTGCACGGTATGCCTTCGTCTATTGTTTCAGATCGTGATCCTCGTTTCACTTCGCGCTTTTGGAAGGGACTTCATAAAGCTTAAGGCGCTCGCCTTAAGTTTAGTACTGCATTTCATCCCCAAACTGATGGTCAGTCTGAGAGGACCATTCAGACTTTGGAAGACATGTTAAGAGCTTGTGCATTGGAATGGGCAGGTAGTTGGGATGAGTACTTGTGTTTGGTAGAGTTTGCGTATAATAACAGTTGGCATGCAAGTATTCGAATGGCTCCCTTCGAGATGTTGTATGGTAGGAAGTGTAGGGCTCCTGTTTGTTGGAATGAAGTAGGAGAACGTTTGATTGAAGGACCTGAGATGATTGAGATCACAAATGAAAAGGTAACTGTTGCTAGAGAGAAACTGAAAGAATCGCGTGCTCGCCAGAAAAGCTATGCTGATAAGCACCGTCGGGATCTAGAATTTAATGTAGGTGATCGGGTATTCCTGAAAGTATCTCCTTTCCGTGGTGTCAGGCGTTTTGGAATCAAGGGCAAGTTGAGTCCCCGATTTATTGGACCGTTCGAAATCCTGGAACGTATTGGGGAGGTTTCTTATCGTTTGGCTCTACCTCCTCAGCTATCTCATGTGCATAATGTATTCCATGTATCTCTCCTGAGAGGATACAATTATCATCCATTGCATGTTGTATCGTATCCACTCGATCAGATCCGGCCTGATATGTCTTTGTCTGAAGAACCGGAAGCGGTTCTGGACCGTCAGGAACGTGTCATGAGAAACAAAGTCATCCCGTTCGTAAAGATTCTTTGGAGGAATCACCCGGAGCGTGAAGCTACCTGGGAAACTGAAGAGTCAATACGAGCTAGTTATCCGCAATTCTCGTTTTAGTCTGGTATGTCTTTGTTTTGTTTTCCGTTCTCCTTTGTTTTGTTTTCCCTACTCTCTTTTTCTTTCTACTTCCTGCAAATTTTGAGGACGAATTTTTTTTGTTAGTGGGGAAGAAGTTGTAATACCTGAAATTTGAATAACCTATAAAATGACCAAATTACCCCTGAATCCATAATACTTAATACAATCATTTATAACAATTCCGAATTGAATCCAAAAATTACGAAAACAACTGCATATGAAACGAAATGAATTCTGGGTCAACACTACATTATATTGAATGTCAAGAAATTACAAAATCACATATAAATTTAAGTATGGTCCGAAATTTAATTAATAAAATTAATATATATATTTTGCAAAATTATTTTAATTAGATAATTACAAATTAAATAAGGGAATTATATATCAAATAAAAGTATGATTTTGTGATATTCTTTGGGCCGAAAATACTGAGTTTATCCCCCATAGTCGGCCAATAATATATACAAACCAAATCTTTTATTTTTGCAAAACCTTTAAACCGAAAACCTTATTGTCGATCCAAACTAAATTCGACACCAAGTTTATTCGACTTCCTGGATGTGTTCAAGTATTTTTCTGGGATTGATCATAGAGTAACCGAGCTAAGAAAAATAGGAGTTGAGTTGTGGAAGCTCTCATTCGATCGTGAGGATTTGTCTTTGTTCGATATATTCAGCCGATAGGTACAATATTACCACGACTTAATTTTACGTTCTATATTCGATCTCGTATTTTTCTTATGATCTATATGTCATATACAACTCAGGAAAAATACGTAAAACAATTCATGCAAGCTAAATAACACGTACGAATTTATAATAGCTAAAATATACGTAAATTCCAAATAATGTTATGCGATTTTTCTGAGATGCAAATATAATTTTTATATGTTCTATACTGATCATATAAGCTTAGAAAAATAACCACATGATTTGTTGAAGCTTAAAATAATTGTTTTGAATTATTGTTCATAATCGGATTTAAGAGAAAACAAAGAAAAATAGGAAGAAACCCTAGGATGGATTAGGGTTAGGGTTTACATGTATAGATCTGATGTAATTAATGAAATTAATGATTGTATGATGATGGTTTAATGATTGGTTAAACTAGGGTTTTGTTTTGGCACATAAAAAGGATATACGATTTGTAAATAAAAAGTGTAAGGGCTTGTTTTGTCAACTTTTAAACTTCTGGGATATTTTTATAATGTCTTATAAGTCAGTAGGAAGGTGAGAAAAATATAACTTGAGGGCCCTAAGTGTAAATATTGCAAGTAAATGAATTAATTATAATTAAAGGGGTCGAATTGTAAATAATTAAAATGGAAGGACTAAAAGTGTAAGATCTGGAAACTTGAAGTTATTTTGAGTAAATAAAGTCATTCAGGGTGTAATGGGTAAATTTGAGTATTTGTGGGGTTGTTATGTAATTATAAATGAATTATGAATTAAATTGTAAGTTTTGTAAAGGTAAGGGACTAATTGTGTAATTATTGAATCTTGAGGGTCTAATTCGTATTTCATGTAAAACTGAGGTAAGGTTCTGTAAAAATTGGTGAGACTAAAGTATTTTCATTTTAAACCTTTGAAGTTAATGAATTTGTAATTAAAACCCTAAATTATGAAGATTGTCAAAGTTAACCCTGAACTTTTGTAACTTGATAAAAGGTACTTTGAATTCCATAATGAGTTTGAAATAAAGATTTAACCTAATCCGAAATATCAACATATTACTAAATCTGGAAAGTTACAAAATTGAAAAGTAAATTAAAAGTAATAATTTACGTTTGAATAATTCGTAATTCCGTCTTCTACCTCTCTAGGTGTGAAGAAGGAGAAGCCTTGATTTCTGCTTCGCATTTTCTT
Organism: Artemisia tridentata subsp. tridentata; assembly: GCA_021014915.2. Taxonomy (NCBI): domain Eukaryota; kingdom Viridiplantae; phylum Streptophyta; class Magnoliopsida; order Asterales; family Asteraceae; genus Artemisia; species Artemisia tridentata. Next base: position 309,609,989 of record CP139503.1, on the reverse strand, counting down.
TCTTATCTTTTGCTTCGATAATAAGGTACAGATATTCCGTCCTTTTTCAGTAAGGGCTTCTCAGTTCTTTTCTTTCAGAATTCATTTCCTTATTAGGATTTCCTATACCTTTGCTATGTTCCCTTTTGTTGTGAACTTTCAATGGGGTCTGTGATTTGAATCTTTTGCCATGTACCCTTAAGATATAATTTTGATTATTGTTAGTACGCCCGACCTTTGTTCTACAGTTTAATATTACGAGCCAATAACTAGGCATGAGGGTTTCATGTCCATGTCATTGACGCACCTTTGACATGACTCTAGGGCAGGAAAGTGATGACCTGTTCCGTCCCTTATTTATTATTTGCTATGGCCATTATATTATGATTATTGATTTATCTGTGGGGCGTATGGGTGCACTCTAGATTTGATCTGTTATCTGTATAGGTTATATGTTATTATATCTGGTGACTGATGGTGTGTGCGATACACGTCTTTCACATTTGATTTAGAACTGATCACTCTATACAGGTATGTTTTATTTTATTAGTAATGCTATGGTATCGTAAGTAGTCTGGGCTCGTGATAAATTGCTGTGTCCTTGTTTCTTGAATCTTTTCTTTATTCATGATCTACTTCTCATTTCTTTCATGTCAACTTCGTATCATTTCGTTTTTCCTAAATTGCTTTCGCATTTGCTACTTGCTATTGTTATCGTTATCTATATATCTGTTCACTGGGCTTTTGAAGCTCAGCCGCATGTTTCTTTTCATGTACGGCAGGTACTTAAGCTAGGAGCTAGGTTTAGCTTTGGGATGAGAGAAATCTATTTTGGAGTTGACCTTAGTATTTAGCTTTGCCATTTGAACTTCTATTTATTTTCATTATGCCATTGTTTAGGCATTTAAATATTGGATTTTGTACTTAAGCTATTTTGTCTTGCATTTTGATTTAAGTCATGTTGACTTATTTTGGATTTAATGTTAAGACTTATGAGGTTTTGTTTATTGAATGCTTTGTTGACTTCTGATATGCCACCATTGTTGTGATATCTTTACCCTTGACGGGTTGGGGTGTTACAATTTATGGTATCAGAGAACAGGCTTTCATGAAACCTTAGAGCTTAGGCTATCGACCTGTGAGGATCTGGGTAGACATTAGGTTTTCCTTTCGCGCACTCTTTTCTTGTCTTGCTTTGTCATGCTTTCCTTTTGCTCTATCATTTTCCTATTGATCTTTCTAATCGTTTGAAAATCCTGTAGATGGTTGTTACTCGTCGTGGTGGTGATTATTCTGAAGGGGAGGAAGAGATCCCTAATTTGGAGGAGTTGGTGGCTAATGCTATAGCCAATTTGCTACCTGGGCTTAATGCTAATGAGGTGATCACTCGGATGATCAACGAGTTTCGTAATGGAACTGGTCCCTCTGGTGGATCTGGTGGTGCTGGTCCTTCTAGTGGTGCTGGTGGTACTGGCGGTGGGGGCCGACCCACTACCATTAATGGTTGGCTGGAGAGTTTCAATAAACTTAAGCCGTTGTCGTTCAGTTCTGCTGCTACTCCTCATGCTGCAGAGGACTGGATAACACACATGGAGAAGCTGTTTGAGGTGCTGGGTTGTGAAGACGGGTTTAAGACTCGTCTGGCTGCGTTTAAGCTTGAGGGAGATGCGCTTAACTGGTTGAAGGCGCACAAGGAAGCTAAGGGTGGTGATGCTTATGTTCTTGGTTGTACTTGGGCTAATTTTCGGGCTACATTCTATGATAGGTACTTCCCTGTGTCCGAACAGCAGAGATTGATAAGGGAGTACAATACTATCTCTCAGCTTGAGACTGAGAATGCAGGAGAGTTTCTGGAGAGATTCCAGAGATTGGTTAGCTTTGTGGGCCCGGTTGCTGGGGATGCTGAGCATCAAGCCAAGCATTTCAAGTGGGCACTGAAGAGTTGGGTTTTAGATCGTCTTCTTAATCAGGAGTTCCTTGATCCGTCAGCATTTTGCGACGCAGCTCGCAACATTGAGATATTTCATGAGAAGGTGGGTTTCAAGAGAAACCGCGATGGCGACAGGATTCAGCCGCAAGGTCAGAATCGGGACAACAAGTGGTATTCTGGTAAGAACTTTGAGCAGCGGGGTCAGTCAGGTAGGAGCTTTGATCAGCGGAACCCAGATTTTAAGGGTCAGGATGCTGGTTCAAATTCTAAGCAAAATGATAATGGTCAGAAGCAGTGGAAGGATCAACCTTCTAAGGGTTTTCAGCAGCAGTCTCGTGGTTCTGGATCAAGTTCTCAGAAGGGTTCATCTGGGAGCTTACCAACATCTCCAATCTGTACTTCTTGTGGGAAAAATCATTCAGGAGTGTGTTGTAGAGCAACTGGTGAATGTTTCCGATGTGGGTCTGCTGAGCATCGGGTAAAGGACTGCCCAAAGCAGAATCCTGCATCTGACAAGAATTATCTGCTACCTCCGCCTCCTCCACCTCCGAATACTGGGCGTGTGTTTTCTACTACGCGAGATCAGGCAGCTAAGGCTACAGGTACCATTACCGGCTTTTTTTATATTGATGATTTTACTGTTTTCGCGTTATTTGACACCGGAGCAACACACTCTATCATATCTACAAATTTGACTAAGAAACTGAACATACCTGCAACACCATTAAATAACCCAATTGCTATATCTACCCCCATGCAAAACCACATTCTCATAAACCATGAATATTTGAACTGTCCGTTACGTTTCGATGATCGGATTCGTCCGGCGAATCTACTTCCTTTAGACATGATTGACTTCGATGTCATCTTGGGTATGGACTGGTTGGCTTTCCATCGAGCAACCATTGACTGCCATGCCAGAAATGTGATTTTTGGTGACATGAATAATCCCGAATTCATTTACCATGAATCTCGCCCTCTTAAAACCGTTAAAATCATTTCCGCCTTGAAAGCTCGAACCTTGATGTCTCATGGTTGCCAAGGTTATTTAGCCTCAGTGAAGGATTCGTCTGTTGAGATTCCAGATATTTCTAGTGTTCCCATTGTTCGGGATTTTGCTGACGTTTTTCCTGAAGTACTTCCTGGTATTCCTCCGGCTAGAGAAGTGGAATTTTCTATTGATCTAATTCCCGGTGCCGAACCTATCTCTAAGGCTCCGTACCGGATGGCACCTGTTGAACTGAAGGAGTTAAAGGAGCAACTGGAAGAGTTGCTGGACTGTGGATTTATTCGACCTAGTGTTTCGCCGTGGGGTGCTCCTGTACTTTTCGTAAAGAAGAAGGATGGGTCTATGCGTTTGTGTATTGATTATCGTGAGCTTAATCGCATTACCATTCGAAACCGTTATCCGCTTCCTCGCATTGATGACTTGTTTGATCAATTGCAAGGAGCTAAAGTTTTCTCTAAAATTGACTTGCGATCTGGTTATCACCAATTGCGAGTTAAAGAGCAGGATGTTCCTAAGACTGCTTTCCGAACCCGTTATGGACACTATGAGTTCCTGGTTATGCCTTTTGGCTTAACAAATGCTCCTGCTGTGTTTATGGATTTAATGAATCGAGTTTTCCATGAATTCCTTGATAAGTTCGTCATCGTTTTCATTGATGATATTCTAGTGTATTCTAAGTCTTCCGAAGAGCACGAGCAGCATTTGCGTATCGTATTAGGTATCCTGAGGCAGCAGAAGTTATTCGCGAAATTTTCTAAGTGTGAGTTCTGGCTGAATCAAGTAGCTTTCCTAGGTCACATTGTGTCTGCAGATGGTATCACCATGGATCCATCTAAAGTTGAGGCTATCACCAAGTGGCCGAGACCTACCACTGTGACTGAAGTCAGGAGTTTTCTAGGATTAGCTGGCTACTATAGGCGTTTTGTAGAAGGATTTTCGAAGTTGGCTTTGCCATTGACTCAATTGATGCGGAAGGGTGAAAAGTTTGTATGGACTGATGAGCGTGAGCAGAGTTTCGAAGAGTTGAAACGGCGTTTGGTATCTGCACCTATTCTAACTTTACCATCGGGTCCTGGAGGTTTCCAAATTTATAGTGATGCTTCTAAGAAGGGTTTGGGCTGTGTGCTTATGCAAAACGGCAAGGTGATTGCCTATGCTTCGAGGCAACTGAAACCCTATGAGGAAAATTATCCAACTCATGATCTAGAATTGGCAGCTGTAGTTTTTGCGTTGAAGATTTGGAGGCATTACTTGTATGGTGAATCATGTGATATCTTCACTGATCACAAGAGCCTCAAATATATCTTTACTCAGAAAGAGCTTAATATGAGGCAGAGGAGATGGTTGGAACTTTTGAAAGATTATGACACAAACATCCAATATCATCCAGGTAAGGCTAATGTGGTTGCAGATGCACTTAGTCGGAAATCTGGAGTGATTGCTAGTTTGGAGTTTGATCAGCATGTCCTCAAGGATTTGGAGCGTTTGGATGTTGAGTTGTGTTTTCGGCGGAATGTTGGTTACTGGGCTAGTCTAAAGATTGAGTCAAATCTGATGTTGCGCATTAAAGAGGCTCAGAAAGATGATGGTGAACTCTGGGCTATTGTTCAGAATATTGAAGAGGGTAAGCAGACTGAGTTTAGAGTTGATGACGATGGAGTTGTCTGGTATGAGGATCGTTTATGCGTGCCTAATGATTCCGACTTGCGTGAGGCTGTGTTGGCGGAAGCTCACAGTTCTCCTTTCGCTATTCATCCTGGTTCTACCAAGATGTATCGGGATCTTAAGCAACATTTATGGTGGAACGGTATGAAGCAAGATGTAGCATTATTTGTTGCTAAATGCATGACCTGCCAGCAAGTTAAGATTGAGCATCAACGAGCTAGTGGTCTATTACAACCTTTGGAAATTCCTACATGGAAATGGGATGAGGTTTCCATGGACTTCGTTTGTGGACTGCCTGTTACTCGTAAAAGACATGATGCGATTTGGGTGGTCGTTGATCGGCTAACTAAATCCGCTCATTTCTTACCTATCCGTATGACCTTTAGTGTTAATAAGTTGGCGGAAGTTTTTCAGCAAGAGATTGTTCGATTGCACGGTATGCCTTCGTCTATTGTTTCAGATCGTGATCCTCGTTTCACTTCGCGCTTTTGGAAGGGACTTCATAAAGCTTGGGGCGCTCGCCTTAAGTTTAGTACTGCATTTCATCCCCAAACTGATGGTCAGTCTGAGAGGACCATTCAGACTTTGGAAGACATGTTAAGAGCTTGTGCATTGGAATGGGCAGGTAGTTGGGATGAGTACTTGTGTTTGGTAGAGTTTGCATATAATAACAGTTGGCATGCGAGTATTCGAATGGCTCCCTTCGAGATGTTGTATGGTAGGAAGTGTAGGGCTCCTGTTTGTTGGAATGAAGTAGGAGAACGTTTGATTGAAGGACCTGAGATGATTGAGATCACAAATGAAAAGGTAGCTGTTGCTAGAGAGAAACTGAAAGAATCGCGTGCTCGCCAGAAAAGCTATGCTGATAAGCACCGTCGGGATCTAGAATTTAATGTAGGTGATCGGGTATTCCTGAAAGTATCTCCTTTCCGTGGTGTCAGGCGTTTTGGAATCAAGGGCAAGTTGAGTCCCCGATTTATTGGACCGTTCGAAATCCTGGAACGTATTGGGGAGGTTTCTTATCGTTTGGCTCTACCTCCTCAGCTATCTCATGTGCATAATGTATTCCATGTATCTCTCCTGAGAGGATACAATTATCATCCATTGCATGTTGTATCTTATCCACTCGATCAGATCCACCCTGATATGTCTTTGTCTGAAGAACCGGAAGCGGTTCTGGACCGTCAGGAACGTGTCATGAGAAACAAAGTCATCCCGTTCGTAAAGATTCTTTGGAGGAATCACCCGGAGCGTGAAGCTACCTGGGAAACTGAAGAGTCAATACGAGCTAGTTATCCGCAATTCTCGTTTTAGTCTGGTATGTCTTTGTTTTGTTTTCCGTTCTTCTTTGTTTTGTTTTCCCTACTCTCTTTTTCTTTCTACTTCCTGCAAATTTTGAGGACGAATTTTTTTTGTTAGTGGGGAAGTAGTTGTAATACCTGAAATTTGAATAACCTATAAAATGACCAAATTACCCCTGAATCCATAATACCTAATATAATCATTTATAACAATTCCGAATTGAATCCAAAAATTACGAAAACAACTGCATATGAAACGAAATGAATTATGGGTCAACACTACATTATATTGAATGTCAAGAAATTACAAAATCACATATACATTTAAGTATGGTCCGAAATTTAATTAATAAAATTAATATATATATATTTTGCAAAATTATTTTAATTAGATAATTACAAATTAAATAAGGGAATTATATATCAAATAAAAGTATGATTTTGTGATATTCTTTGGGCCGAAAATACTGAGTTTATCCCCCCATAGTCGGCCAATAATATATACAAACCAAATCTTTTATTTTTGCAAAACCTTTAAACCGAAAACCTTATTGTCGATCCAAACTAAATTCGACACCAAGTTTATTCGACTTCCTGGACGTGTTCAAGTATTTTTCTGGGATTGATCATAGAGTAACCGAGCTAAGAAAAATAGGAGTTGAGTTGTGGAAGCTCTCATTCGATCGTGAGGATTTGTCTTTGTTCGATATATTCAGCCGATAGGTACAATATTACCATGACTTAATTTTACGTTCTTATTCGATCTAGTATTTTTCTTATGATCTATATGTCATATACAACTCAGGAAAAATACGTAAAACAATTCATGCAAGCTAAATAACACGTACGAATTTATAATAGCTAAAACATACGTAAATTCCAAATAATGTTATGCGATTTTTTTGAGATGCAAATATAATTTTTATATGTTCTATACTGATCATATAAGCTTAGAAAAATAACCACATGATTTGTTGAAGCTTAAAATAATTGTTTTGAATTATTGTTCATAATCGGATTTAAGAGAAAACAAAGAAAAATAGGAAGAAACCCTAGGATGGATTAGGGTTAGGGTTTACATGTATAGATCTGATGTAATTAATGAAATTAATGATTGTATGATGATGGTTTAATGATTGGTTAAACTAGGGTTTTGTTTTGGCACATAAAAAGGATATACGATTTGTAAATAAAAAGTGTAAGGGCTTGTTTTGTCAACTTTTAAACTTTTGGGATATTTTTATAATGTCTTATAAGTCAGTAGGAAGGTGAGAAAAATATAACTTGAGGGCCCTAAGTGTAAATATTGCAAGTAAATGAATTAATTATAATTAAAGGGGTCGAATTGTAAATAATTAAAATGGAAGGACTAAAAGTGTAAGATCTGGAAAATTGAAGTTATTTTGAGTAAATAAAGTCATTCAGGGTGTAATGGGTAAATTAGAGTATTTGTGGGGTTGTTATGTAATTATAAATGAATTATGAATTAAATTGTAAGTTTTGTAAAGGTAAGGGACTAATTGTGTAATTATTGAATCTTGAGGGTCTAATTCGTATTTCATGTAAAACTGAGGTAAGGTTCTGTAAAAATTGGTGAGACTAAAGTATTTTCATTTTAAACCTTTGAAGTTAATGAATTTGTAATTAAAACCCAAAATTATTAAGATTGTCAAAGTTAACCCTGAACTTTTGTAACTTGATAAAAGGTACTTTGAATTCCATAATGAGTTTGAAATAAAGATTTAACCTAATCCGAAATATCAACATATTACTAAATCTGGAAAGTTACAAAATTGAAAAGTAAATTAAAAGTAATAATTTACGTTTGAATAATTCGTAATTCCGTCTTCTACCTCTCTAGGTGTGAAGAAGGAGAAGCCTTGATTTCTGCTTCGCATTTGCTTTCTTATCTTTTGCTTCGATAATAAGGTACAGATATTCCGTCCTTTTTCAGTAAGGGCTTCTCAGTTCTTTTCTTTCAGAATTCATTTCCTTATTAGGATTTCCTATACCTTTGCTATGTTCCCTTTTGTTGTGAACTTTCGATGGGGTCTGTGATTTGAATCTTTTGCCATGTACCCTTAAGATATAATTTTGATTATTGTTAGTACGCCCGACCTTTGTTCTACAGTTTAATATTACGAGCCAATAACTAGGCATGAGGGTTTCATGTCCATTTCATTGACGCACCTTTGACATGACTCTAGGGCAGGAGAGTGATGACCTGTTCCGTCCCTTATTTATTATTTGCTATGGCCATTATATTATGATTATTGATTTATCTGTGGGGCGTATGGGTGCACTCTAGATTTGATCTGTTATCTGTATAGGTTATATGTTATTATATCTAGTGACTGATGGTGTGTGCGATACACGTCTTTCACATTTGATTTAGAGCTGATCACTCTATACAGGTATGTTTTATTTTATTAGTAATGCTATGGTATCGTAAGTAGTCTGGGCTCGTGATAAATTGCTGTGTCCTTGTTTCTTGAATCTTTTCTTTATTCATGATCTACTTCTCATTTCTTTCATGTCAACTTCGTATCATTTCGTTTTTCCTAAATTGATTTCGCATTTGCTACTTGCTATTGTTATCGTTATCTATATATCTGTTCACTGGGCTTTTGAAGCTCAGCCGCATGTTTCTTTTCATGTGCGGCAGGTACTTAAGCTAGGAGCTGGGTTTAGCTTTGGGATGAGAGAAATCTATTTTGGAGTTGACCTTAGTATTTAGCTTTGCCATTTGAACTTCTATTTATTTTCATTATGCCATTGTTTAGGCATTTAAATATTGGATTTTGTACTTAAGCTATTTTGTCTTGCATTTTGATTTAAGTCATGTTGACTTATTTTGGATTTAATGTTAAGACTTATGAGGTTTTGTTTATTGAATGCTTTGTTGACTTCTGATATGCCACCATTGTTGTGATATCTTTACCCTTGACGGGTTGGGGTGTTACATGTCATGTATAGTATCACTTTTGATATTTCATTGTTATTGTTTTATAATCATAGTTAAAGCTTTTTTTTGTTAAAAGTTTTGATGATATACTATTCACTGTGTGTTTTAACACCTTTGTTTTATATCATAATTTTGATGTTTTATGTTCTTTTTGTGGATGATAATTGTGTTTTAATTATTGATAAAGTGTTTATTATAGTGCAATAGTATTATTTAAGTTGTTAGATTAAACAACTTAAACAAGTTGATTTTGCTTATTATTTAAGATGTGATTGGATTTTCCTATTTAATGGATACATTGTGCGTATTTAAATAGGTTTTACAACGGGATTTGAAAATATCTATGGTTGAATCAGCAAACTAAAGAAGCTATGGTTAAACAAAGCACAACATCTTCATAAACAAACTGAAGAAGCTCAAACACATGTTATATCACATGTGATATCACACGTGATATCACTTGTGATATCACACGTGATTCAACAAATAGAAGAAGCCGACACATCTGTGATGTCACCTGTGATATCAAATTCTCTTCTAAAAAGTTGAACAGCATGAGAATGAGATACATGACAAATTAGCAATAAAAGTGTGGTAGTTAGTAGTTATTGAGGGATTGTTGTGATAATGTGATGAATGTTGTGATAATATGAGAAATCACAAGAGATATTGAGCTTGTAACATGCTTCTGTTAGATTTGTAATGCATTTATTTTCTTAATCGATAAAGTGTGCATGTTTCAATAGGTTTAACACCGTATTCGACACCAAATATGTATTTATTTGGTCTTGAGCCACATTGCATGGTGCCCGAGTTTGTACTATTTTTGGAATGGCTAAGTAACTTTTATGAACATTTGTATGTAAACTAACAGTATCACACGTGATATTACTTTTAGCTAACTAAAACATTTTGTTTTACATTAAAATATTTCATATCACAAGTGATATAACACTGTCAATTACATATACCAAATATGTATAAAAACAAGAAACAAAACTAATAAAATAAAAATGTTGACATATTTTAAAAATCAAAGAAAGTGTTGCATCAAATTTAACATAATATCACAAGTGATATAAATATCAAAATCAAACCCAAGTATTGCATCATTTTTAACAGAATATCACAAGTGATACCATGATACAAGTACTGTATGAATCACAAAAATCCTCATAAAAAATTACTCCAAACTATTGATCATAATTTTTTAAGAAACAATATTGAAAGGCTATGAATCACAAGTGATACATTAACAAAAGAAAAAAAAAAAATGTAAATCATACTTTGACTGCAGCAGATCCACCTTCAACAGAGTCGCCTCCAGGAACACCGTCGTCACGCCCACCGTCTTCAGGGTCACCGCCTCCGGGGCAATACCTATAGAATACTCGTAACGCACTAGCAGAAACTATAAGAACCCATGATAATTAAACTCGTGATGATTAAACGATTTAGGTGTTTTCGCACTTGTAGAAGCTGTAAACAAAGGTGATAAAACACATAGTAAATAGTATATCATCAAAACTTTTAACAGAAAAAAACTTTAACTATGATTATAAAACAATAATAATGAAATGTCAAAAGTGATACTATACGTGACATATAATAAAGTTTAATAAGTAAACAAAAAAAAAGCTATCAAATAAACAAAATTTCACAAGTGATAATACAAATATCACTAGTGATAATACACATATACAGTTCAACTTCAAATATCACTGGCGATACTACACGTATGATACATAGCAGATTCAAAACAGCAATCAGACATAAAAATAGCATTCAAATGCAGTTAAAAACAAAAAATCAACTAACAACTTAATTAATAAGCAGAATTACAAGAGCATATAACAAGATTATCAAACATTTTTCACTTGTGGTATTCAAAAACGTTTGAAAACGGACGAATACGTATGAAAACAGACGAAAACGTATGAAAACGAACGAAAATGGACAAAACGTATGAAAATTGACGAAAATGGGCCGGACGAAAATTGACGAAAACGCATGAAAGCGGACGAAAAACCTATGAAAATAGACGAAAACGTATGAAAACAAAACGAAAAAAAAAAAAAAAGTGAAATAAAAAAAACTGAATTTAAAAAAAATGACAAAAAAATGTGAATAAATAAGAAAGACAAAGAGACAAGAAAAAGGAAAATATATATATATATATATATATATATATATATATATATATATATATATATATATATATATATATATATATATATATATATATATATATATATAGGGGCTTTATTTTCAGAACCCTCTTAAGTGCGGGAACTGCGAGAACTCTTCTAAACCAATGAAAATTTTTAAATATTAAAAATTATTATTAATTCAAAAGGGTATTATAGTAAAATATAATTTTTATATTCTATTTGAATTTTTTTTATAAATCCGTATTTTTAAATATTCCAAAATTTTCGGATTTTTTTTTTTTAAGGCTAGCATGGTTCCAGATATTACAGGTGCATATATGTTTTTTCTTATAAAAGATGAGGTGCATGTATGTTTTTTAAATATATTTCTAATATGTAATTGTTTACACTTTTTTTATCAACCTCTTGATATTTTTGCCTAACCATTATTATTTTTGAAAGTTTGATACACGAATCAAATAAACATTTATAAAATAAAAAACAAGATTCATAAATTTATATGTTACATTTCATTTAATTACAAATACAACAAAACACACATGAAATAATCGCATCTTTTTATAAATTGCAAATTATCTTCATGTATAAATATGTTCATCAACTTCTAGGTCTTTAGTGATCATCATCTTCAATAATCTGAAAGAATAATACACAAAAACAATTAAACTACAAACAAATAGAAAACGAAATTTAATCACAACTAGGATAGCACATGCATGTTCATAGAAAACATGTATGTTTTTACCATACACCTTAATAAAGCTAAAAGATAAACATGCATGTTCATAGAAAACATGTATGTTTTTTTACCATACACCTTCATAAACATAATGGCTAAAGATGTATGTACATAGAAAACATGTATGTTTTTACCATATACCTTAATAAATCTAATAGATAAACATGCATGTTCATAGAAAACATGTATGTTTTTTTACCATACACCTTGATAAACATAATGGCGCTGCACTTGGCAAGTTGCCGTTTTGATGTGGTGGGATGATTGACCTTTCGACCTCCGTGTAGACCTACACACAAAGTAGCCGATAAGGACATGTATTGTTTACTTGTACATTTAATAATAACGATCCAACTTTTCTCAATCAACTTAATGTAAAACTGATGCATACAACTATTTTTTATTGACAATCATTAACAAAATCGTAATAAATAATGATAAGGGGGCGTTTGGCATTGCTTATTCTTTTTGGCTTAAAGATAAGGGCTTGTGAAGCTAGCGTTTGGATTTGCTTATTTTTGTAAAAAATGGAAATATATTGGTTTTTGATTAAAAAAATCAATTAAATTTATTTAATGAAGGTTTTTGGTTAAATATAAAAGTAAAAAGGCATTTAAGTTAGATTTCAAATACAAAAAAAATGAAATAATATCTAGAAAAAGAAAAAAAGCCGAAAAAATAAACAATCCCAAACACCCTCTAACAATAATAAAAATAAAAAACGAAGCTTGGAAAGAAAAATGGAGAGGTTGACTCTAATAATCCCAAGGGCCTCTACTGCATGAGGAGCAAGTTCACTTAAACAATTTTAGCAATTTAATATGTAAAACAATAATTAAGGGATACCTCATGAACATCCTCAATGGAAGCTTCATGTGAAACATAGAAGCCTGCAGCCAGTCTAAGGTCGATTTTCCTGAAGTCCAATGGGCGGGAAACCATTGTTGGATACCCAAGGACGCCTGTGTCATCAGGATCATTTGGTTTCAAAACAGGTCTTGACAAAAGATTGAAAAAAATCTGGACAGGCTGTTGATTGCAAGACAATTAATAAAACATATCACAGACAATAATGGTCAAATAGGTAAAATATATTTGAAAATTATCAGGAAAAAGAAAAGTAGCAAATTTTATATTGCGACTATATGCAACTTTTCATTGTTATTCTCACCTTGACATCAGCTTTGGTAAATTGGAATCATTTTCCTTTTTTGGTTCATCCTCATCAGTAGCATTTGCAGCTTTTTCCTTTGAACTTTCCCTATTACTTTTTCCTAAGGTACCACAGACTTCATCCTTGTTAAATTTCTAATTCATCGCACTAAAATCAAACTCCCTGTAAATGATATTAATAATCAAGTATGATTGGAATACAGATTTAGTTACTTGGAATATTATCAAGGATATTCATTTTAAATATGACTATATAACGATTCATGACTGGAAAATAGACGGTTCTTTAAAATTCTATAGAACTAACTGAAAATGGAAGGATTGTCAGACCAAATAATCAAGGAGTATTAAATCGCAATACATCAAGATTCTCTTTTTATGGTTCATTCGCGAAGGTGTCTAACAACAGGAACTCTTTCTGTGCTTATGACATGGTTGCTTCTTCATATGGGGTTTCATGTGTTTCTATATGGATCATTAAATATGACATGTTCTATATGACATGGCTTGGACACCCCAAGAATATATGTTCCTTAGCAAATAGTTTTACACAGTTTCGGTCTATATTATTGGTCGTAAAAAAAATAACACAAAAAAAAAAAAAAAAAAAAAAAAAAAAAAAAAAAAAAAAAACCTGATACGTACTTGTAGCCATATGAAGGGAATTTTGGCGGGGCAAGCATGTAAGGCCTTCGTGAGCGAAATCCATATGGGCTTGGACGCCTCGCTCTGAATTTATTCAACCTAGGAACATTGGTTCTTTTAGCACCAACCTGCATCGATCAAAATCTACAAATTAGAATTCATAAACCAAATGTGTAAATACATTGAAATAGGTATAACAGATATAGTTAGGACCTTGAGTTGACGCCTGTGCAATTCTGATTCATTCGAGAGCAAAGAATTCTGAACATAATCTACCATATCGCCATCCTTCATGTCATAATGTGCTATAATGTTCCATAATCATTATATCTTATAAGTCTAAAGTTTTAGGCTCAATCAGATTCTAAATCTAAGTAAGAACAGGCTCTGGTCACATTTTTAATGTGCAGCATCAAGAAGACTTGACAACTCAACTTGAACCAAGTTAAGTTGCTCAACCATAAATCATACAATATAGAGGTGGCAGGTTAAAAAGGGTTCGGGTCAAAACAGGTAAATTTTGTGTGCGGGTCGGGTTGACCAGAATCACTTTTTGTTCAAGTTTGTTTACTAATCAGTTAAATAGAGCAATTTGTGACTTATGAGGATTTATGCCTTAAAACAATACATTGGACATCTTTCAACCACTTTGACATATTTGACCCATAACATTTTTAGCCCGTAATATTTAATTTCCCCATCTCGCCCGTTAGATATACTCCTACAACATAACCCAAATCAACCTATTAGTAAGTTAAAGGGTTTGAATTCCCACATCTAACAACATCGAATTTATAAAACAAATAGTGATGATAAAATACCTCAAGAGCACGTGTTTCATCATCTAAAAGTTGTTGCGGAACTTTCATGGGTTCGGCTAGGATTTCACCATGCTCTCTGGTCTCTGAACTCTTTCTGTGCTTATGACATGGCTTCTTCTTCATATGGGGTTTCATGTGTTTCTATATGGATCATTAAATATGACATGGCTTGGACACCCCAAGAATATATGTTCCTTAGAAAATAGTTTTACACAGTTTCGGTCTATATTATTGGTCGTAAAAAAATAACACATATAAAAAAAAAAAAAAAAAAAAAAAAAAAAAAAAAAAAACTTATACGCACTTGTAGCCATATGAAGGGAATTTTGGCGGGGCAAGCATGTAAGGCCTTCGTGAGCGAAATCCATATGGGCTTGGACGCCTCGCTCTGAATTTATTCAACCTAGGAACATTGGTTCTTTTAGCACCAACCTGCATCGATCAAAATCTACAAATTAGAATTCATAAACCAAATGTGTAAATACATTGAACTAGGTATAACAGATATAGTTAGGACCTTGGGTTGACGCCTGTGCAATTCTGATTCATTCGAGAGCAAATAATTCTGAACATAATCTACCATATCACCATCCTTCATGTCATAATGTGCTATAATGTTCCATAATCATTATAACCTATTAGTAAGTTAAAGGGTTTGAATTCCCACCTCTAACAACATTGAATTTATAAAACAAATAGTGATGATAAAATACCTCAAGAGCACGTGTTTCATCATCTAAAAGTTGTTGCGGAACTTTCATGGGTTCGGCTAGGATTTCACCATGCTCTCTGGTCATATGAAGGTATATATGATACGTACTTGTAGCCATATGTAGGGAATTTTGGCAGGGCAAGCATGTAAGGCCTTCGTGAGCGAAATCCATATGGGCTTGGACGCGTCACTCTGAATTTATTCAACCTAGGAACATTGGTTCTTTTAGCACCAACCTGCATCGATCAAAATATACAAATTAGAATTCTTAAACCAAATGTGTAAATACATTGAACTGGGTATAGCAGATATAGTTAGGACCTTGAGTTGACGCCTGTGCAATTCTGATTCATTCGAGAGCAAAGAATTCTGAACATAATCTACCATATCGCCATCCTTCATGTCATAATGTGCTATAATGTTCCATAATCATTATATCTTATAAGTCTAAAATTTTAGACTCAATCAGATTCTAAATCAGACAGCAGCACTTCCAACTTCCAAATTTACTAAAAAGGCATTGAAGGTGTATAATTTGTAGTACTATCTTGATATGATAGTTGAAACAGTTGATAGTATAGGTTGCAATTGCGACTCATATAGTTATCCGTGGGTCAGTCCACGTTATGTTTTATCAGTAATGAATCTAACATAAATAAATATTATATGTTTTACTCACATAAAAAAGATATTGCTACAAAAGGAGGACATAGATCAAATAGATCAATTGTGTTGAGAATCATCCTAAGTCCATTAACATTGATTATACATACAGCCTACTAAATCGTGTCATAGATCCATATCAAGGATCAACCACAGTCAAAGTGACAAGGTTTGAATGGCGAAGAAGACTCAACATAAGAACCTCGACTATGAATTCTTGGTTCCCTTGTAGGCCACTCAAGTTGAGCTTTTTTACAGCAACCAACTGTTCATAACATTTAATTATCAATGCTTACAATATAAGCACAGTCACAGATAGACATTTTAAAGCATCAGAGAAAAATATGACACTCTCACTACTGAAAAAAAACTACTTACAAAAAAAGGTCTAAAGTGCATCTACGATTCAAAAAGTGCGTTTAAATGTGTAGTTAAGCTGATGATCGGTTTTGAGTGTCCGCGTAAAATTGATTACAGTATAATTCTGAGATATATGTAAACTAACAAACCAAATCTACCTAGCTATAGGGGAGGTGTGTTTGGATACGCCTTAAATATCTATAATCAGTCCTGAGTGTTGGGGTTAGGTTGTAAACGGATTACATTTGGATGATCGGGTCATGAGTAACCTAAAGCTAGCAAACAACTATCAATCACAACATAAGATTTTGTAACGCAAATGTACATATATTAAGATATAAAAATGATGATGAGTGTGTTTATGGGTTAATAAACTTGTTTTGACCCGTTTTCTATATCCCCATATTAGGACGTGTTCCTACTGAGCTCACGAACCATAAACCTCATACGTGGGTCCTTCTGTTGGTTGTTTGATAGCTCCTTGTGTCGGCTAAAGTAAAGATCATTAATTCGCTTTGACTTTGTCCCCTCCCCATTGCAAATTCAGTGCCATTCTTGTGCAGTTTTCATTTGTGAATGCAAATGCGTTGGCTGGTTTCGTGACAAAAGTGTTGCCATTTGGCCATTCATTGTGTACACGAAATTAGCATCCACTGCAAGTTTGTTTGCTGCAAACATAAACAAAAATTGGTTCTAGGATCTATTGTATGCAAAATTACTTAAAAGTAGCAAGATGGTGGGTTGGTTGATAGACGAAAACAGGTCTAGGTAAAGTAATTATTTGTGCTGGTCCAAGTCGGGTTAACCCGCCAACAGCGTTTAGCCCATTTTTAAAAAAGTATTATGCTCTAAAACATTGACCTTTAAAGGTAACTTCAAATGGTTTTTCAATTGATAGCTCTGAAGCATACTCAGATCAGCGCATCCATAAAAGTAAATAGGTTGAAATTTCCTCCTTTAATATAACTAAATATAACGAATCAAGAAACTAATAGTACCCATTTGGCCTGCACAGTTGCAGGTCTATAAAAGGACTCATAAGTATTTTATAAACACCCTTATCTAGTTTAATATATCCTTTGACCTGCCATCCTAATTAAGTAGAAAGTAAAATGAATTCCTTAAGCTCAATGGTGTTTGGATTAGCTGAAACAGCTTAAGCTATTTCAAATCCCTGAAACCTTTTTATTAATTAATATGACAATACTCGCTCTAACAATTTCCTTTTTAACCTGTGTTTTGAAAATATATATGGATCTCAGTAGGAGCCAAACTAAATACGCTTTCTATTTACTCATATACATAGATTGCTCAAAATACACTTTCTATTCACTCATATAACATAGATGGCTCGAATAGTAACATACTCTAAGTAGAAAACCTGGTTGAAAAAATATGTGTTGTAATCGTGTCCCTTTCTTAAGGTGACATTTCTCATTGGTCCAGGTATGTGCCTCATATGCTTTTAGATGTACCTCAGGTGTCCAGTTTGATAGAAGAAGAAAAAAAACACACATCATATTCTAGAAAACTAATCTAATGATTTATTCCCTAATGGGTCAAGTGATCAGCTCACATAAAAAAATAAAAACTTATCGCATGGACTGAACGTTGCATTTAATGTATTCTTGATACTTCCTCCTAAATGTTTTGTTCTATATGGAGTTCAAGAGTTATTATGCAGTATCCGACAACAGTTAATACTCACAATAAAACTCAAGATGATGAACACCAATTGATATACTGTTTTTTCAGAAATAATAGACATAAATCTTAAGGTGAAGACTCCACTTTCATACTTGGGTAACACTTCCAAAATGAGTGGTTTTCAGGTGTGATCAATATGGGTTGGCTCACGTACACCATCCCACAAACACATTTTTATCCACTTTACAGTTCTTCAAAAACATAGCGTAGTATACATGATTGCATAACAATATAATACGAAAACAATTTTTTTAATATATACAGGCATATATCGATTCTAATTAATAGTCAAATTACTTGCTCATTACTATTTATTTGAAGACTTTAAAACAGATAAAAGCATCATCCAAGTCAACCCTTTTATAAATAATCTGGGCTTAAATCACCAACACCAATATGTTGCATGTGTAGAAACTAATCAAACCATCCAATAGAATGAGGCACACTGAATCTAAGAAATCTACCATTGGGTATCCTTTTAGATTAAAAGTCTTGCCACAAAAGTTCTCATGGCTTGCAACCCTTTTATCAATAGGTGATGATATATACATTTTGTAGGTCTAGCTACGTATACAAAAAACCATAGTTTCATCCAATTAAGCCCCTTTCAAAAACTAAACTTGTTCGGTAACAATATAACTGTTGCTACTTAACTTTAAACAACAACCTGTAGCATTTTTATATGCAGACACACATACTCATGATCTAGTTTGAGATGGTGCATTATATATAGTAAATGAAACTTGAAATATCAAGACACACATACTCATGATCTCGTTTGAGATGGTGCATTATAGTAAATGAAACTTGAAATTTTTAAGACGTTTTCAACATAATGCAAGACATACCATGTCATAGTATCTTTAGGTCCATTGAAGACACCTCATCACACTAATGAATATTATTTAGTTCCATGACCTAAAAACAGAAACAGTATCAAAAGTTATTGCATTATAACGCAAAACCAAAGCAAAAAAATCAACGTAAATGACGGCGTGACATACTGAATATACAATTTTATTGCCATGGATGGAGGGTCTTATAGGTTGACTTTTATACATTTTGGCAATGCAACACATTTAATTTGATGCTCAAACAGTAACATGTTCAACATCCGAGAACAGGTGCGTTATGATTGTAAAAATTGGCACTGCTTCATTTACCATTACAGCAAAATGGTCACATGTTCATGAGATTATAGATTCTAAAACATGATGTGTAACCCATTAACAAAATGTAGTTGGGGCATGGGAGGGCAAAAGGCGTTGTGTATAACTCGCGAATCCGTTCTTCAGTTGTTGATGGATTGGTTTTAATCACTTTCTAATGTAAAATTCAGAATGATGTTTCAAAACAGTAAAACGTTCGATTGTATAACTCGAATAAGTCTTCTTGTTTCATAAAAAAAAGTATTTTAGTAATAGTTATGCCTCTCGGTATATTATCCTTTGTGGCTTTGTACAGTAATAGACTATACTTTATGTGACTTTCAAATGTGACATTTTTTGGGTTAAGCCTTTATCATCCCAAATGATATCAAAATTTGCATGCTTAATGAACTATGAAGGGTTAGCTTAATAGATACCAAAACTTGTGCAGTCATAAATAAAAAGGCGAGTTCAATAACTTACGAAACAACCTCTAATGCTTTTGGATTATGCAAGCTTATCTTTTTACAGGTTAAACATAAAACATAACCTGAATTGACGATACTTTAGCTCCGCTTTAGCTTCCTCTTTAGCTCCAACATTAAACTCATCTGAAAACACTAACAGTGACCAAAAAAAAATGAACAATAAGCTTCAGATCCAAGACTAAACAATATGAAATAGGACTCAATCAATATTTTTCAACTTCACCATATTGCTTAACACTAATCAAATAGCAAATTGTAATATGGAAGAAGGGTTTTAAAATGACGTGGTAAGTAAGTTATCTTTAGATAGTCAAAGTGGATTCACAAGCATGAATATAGATACACATGATCCATCAAAAAAATTAACAAAGATTCTAAATTTTCTGGAAATATGGAGAAAATGAGAACCTCTAGCTCCCATGACTCTGGAATTCGGTTCTATAGCAAAATTCAGGATGCCGGCTGCTGGAATAATCCATTCCCTCTAGAACTCTACGATGATCATCATCCTACATTATACATGTTTATGTTATAAGATAATGCCAGCGAGGCATTATATTACATCAGGAAAGATAAATGACGAAGAAGACATCACATACATTTATTCTGTCAGTTCTTTCAAACAAAACCACACGACCCCCATGATCTCCAGTCACAAGATGATCCCCAATATCAACTGCAATGAAAGCATTTTAAGTGTAATTAGTAAACTACATTGTCAACTATTGAAGAAAGGACTTGAGATTTATGGTATAATGATTGCATAAAGCCATAAAGTATACATTGCAGAAGGTATAGAAGTTTCTTGCTTTGTTTGCCTTAGCGTCCTTCTATGATACAACATGATAAGTACTCTCTAATTGTTATAATAATGAAATAATAAAAAATACACCTACTATACACAAACCCTCTGTACGCAAAATAAACAGCCAAAACCAATTATTATTCTCCTATTTCTTCCAATTCTAGTAAAAGAGAAGATATATATACATATACAACTGGTCCTAAAGTTACTGCAAATGTTACAATATTAAAACTTTGACTGCTAATTTCCAAGTTCCAAAGGTTTCTACGTAGATCATCATCACATATAAATGTTTCACCATCATTAAAAAAGTTGGAGGGCAAACCATCAATAAATAACAACACAAAACTTGTGAAGCACATTTATATTATCAATTTCTCAATCCACGACCTAAACTCCTAATGATAAACTATAGAAGCACACCTGTTATTCGAGATGGAATGAATATGATAAACTATAGAAGACCGTTCCTGAACGGTTGATTTTGTCATGGTAGTAACCTGAAAAAGAAAACGCAGTACACAACATTCAACTATAGAGGATATAAGCCGGGCCATGAACTCAGATTGATATATATGAAATATATGCATTGGCTTATAATCTTAACCTGTTGAAGGAAATAGGCATAGTTTCTAAGTAACAATGGGTCACAACATTTTTTGTTATTCACCCTCTTGTAATATTCCTCCAAAATCTTAACCTGTTGAAGGAAATAGGCATAGTTTCTAAGTAACAATGGGTCACAACATTTTTTGTTATTCACCCTCCTGTAATATTCCTCCAAAGATTCCTAGAATTCAGAAAAGATAAGTAAGCAGCCACTTACATGTCATCTCCAAGAATACCTCCAAGCTCCTTGCTGTATAAGTTGTACAGAAACTTGACTCCTTCTTTTTGATGTTCTAAAAGCCTGCAGTTTATGGAAGCACGTACCTGCAAATGCAATGAGTACTTTCTTAGATGTTTCTTAAGTTTCTTCATCTATAGAGAACAACTAAAAGCCATCTATGTGGAGATTTAAAAAGTCAGAAATCAAATAAAAAACATCACACATAATAAAATTAAAACAAATCAAATTCGTAGTAAAAACATACAACCAATAAAAACATACAGTACATGGTGAATTTACGCGACTGTTGCTTTAGCTCCCTTCACGTTCTTCTTTAACTTTCAATATGCGCTAACAAACTTAGCTTAACCTGTAATCTTACCAATCTGTTATCACTCAGAATATAAAACAATTTAGTTAGTTTTTCCGAAACAGCACATCACTCGTTGATAAACAATAAATAAGCATACTCCAGGCATTTCGGCTTTAATAAAATAGAATATGACCTACAATTTTAAAATGTACAATAACTGTTAAAATTACTTTTTCTTTTTGCTACGCAGATGATATCAATGATACGTACGGAGTCGGTTGGATAGCTTTGCCGAGGATATCTGATTTTGTATCTGTTGGTTGGCAGCTTCAACGTGCCTATTAAAGCAAACGTCAATCAGGTTAACAACAGCTACTCAGAAGTAGATAGTGGTGCTATGGGAGAATTAACAAAGAGGCACACTAATACCTTGTGGTCAGATCATGCACGAGTTTGACCAGCTGCTCCTCTGAATCGGGAAAAATTATGTGATACGCATGAACAGCTTCCACGAATTCACGAGTTGGAACCTATTTATAATATTTGACAACTGAAAGACCTATTTACAATATTTGACAACTGAAAGAACTCTAATATATGATCAAGTGACATGCAACTGTAAACAGTGACAATGTATGTTAACAATAGATATGCAAAACATAAGATAGAACATATGTACATAGTTACATACACTAACCCTAATAACACAATGTGATTGATGTCCAACCTAACCAGCCAATGCTCCGACCACCTTAAAAAACACCGGAAAAACCATAAAAAGTGTGAAATTTTTTTAAACTTACAGCTTTGTTGATCACCATCTGCTAATGAAAACCAAACTTGTTGCATGTAAAGAGAAAGATTATGTTTGTGTGTGTTATTTAATATGACAATATAAAGAATTGTCATTGGAAAATAGACGAATCTTTAAAATTATGTAGCTAATAGATGCATCCTTTATGTGTGTTTTAGGGTTAGAGTTTGAATGATATTAGGGTTCTGAGATATAATGAATTAATAGGGCGAATTTCAGGAAGGAAAATGAATTTTTCAGGAATTAGTGGGATATGTTTAATTGGAAAGGTTTATAGGTTTTGTTTGCAAACTATAAAACAAAAAACAGTGTTGATCTAGTGGTTCACAACTTCACATGGTTGTTAATATTATGCATTGTCCCAAGTTCGAATCCATCAACATGAATTTTTGGAAAAAATAAATCCGATTTAAAAAAATATATACATATTACAGAATTTCGAAATAAATAAAAAAAAAATTAAAAATAAATTATATAAATTGCTTATGTGGCAATAGTTGCTTATGTGATTAAAAATAAATTATATAAATTGCTTATGTGGCATTACTTATGATTATGTGGCATTTAAATGATTATGTGGCATTGAGGTGGCATTGAGGTGGCATTAATGACGTCATACGCCTCCTGTTATATATAATGTAAGATATATATATATATATATATATATATATATATATATATATATATATATATATATATATATATATATATATATTATATATATATATATATATACACATTATATATAACAGGAGGCGTTACACGTAGATAATGCCACATAAACGCCACCTCAATGCCACATAATCAATTTCAATGCCACCTAATCAATTTATGCCACGCAAGCATACTTTGAATGAGCTAAAATCCAGTTTTAATTAAATTCGGATTTAATTAGTTTAAAAATTAAGTGTAGCAGATTCGAACCTAGGATCTCTTGATACATTAATAACAATTTTTACCACTAGAACAACTTAATTTTTGATTTATATCCTGCAAAGCCATAAATATAATGATCAAACAAGATAAGTAGAGAATCCCTACAACTTAGGCAACCCTTATCAAACATATACGGGAAAAAAAAATCTTCAGTTAATTCATAATATATTTTTCTCAAAAACCCTAATATCCTTTTTTTCCTCACAATTTCCTCTAATGATCGGTTTACTGTGTTTTCTTCATCACAGGTATGCAACCATGAATGCTTGACATGCTGTGTAATGTTTGTTTGATCAGTTAGTCTCGAGCAGCAACACAAAAGTGATTAAGGAGAAGAATCATCCATGGGTTAATCAATCCCACTGCCCAAAACAATCAGTGAGGGTAACAAAAAAATATATATACAAATGCTACTTCATAATATTGTTGTTAAATTGTTCAAACCAATCAGTAAGGGTAAGATTAAATATATATACAAATGCTACTGCATAATATTGTTATTAAGTTGTTTAAATCATGCGTTATTTTATATCAATATTGTTTGGAGGTATTACGTCATGATCATCTCAAGTCCATGTGTGGTTTTGTTGCAAATTAAATCTGAATTATTGTATAAGACATGGCATGTTTACATTCATGATGAACTGTTCTATATTTAGATCATTGTGTTTGGATTATGCCAGCTCTTTTGACGAGTTGTCTGTTCTCAGGCCTTGGTGTTGGCTCATTTTTTACAGTCCTATTATTTCAATTTATCTATTGTTATGTTTTGTGACTAGAGCTAAGTAGTAGTTTTAGTTCTGGCTAGGATCTCATGAATAAAAGTATAGAAGAACATGAGAATGAGTAGCGGCTTTTTTGGATATATGCATATCATTATTTTCATTTTTTGATCATATGTTTACAAGTATGTTTCAAGTGTTGATCATTAACTTTAATTCAATTGCATGTTGTGGTTTTATTTTACAACACCAATCCGATTGGTAATATCGTATCCAGGTATGTTTAATCACCAATTTTCGTTTTCATTTTTAGGGAACTAATATGATTTTCCTGTCATTTGTTATTTATGGTTCATTTATAATATATTTTAATACGTTTCAAGTTTTGATCATTACCTATAATTCAATTGCATGTTGTGTTAGTCACCTTATTAGGTAATTGGATGGAACACATACAAAAAGAACCTATACTCTCAATGTCACCACAGATGGAGCATCAACAACACAAAATTGTCACAATTTGCCTTTAACAGACACATTTTATATAACATAGTATGCCTTTCATGTGGCTACATTTATGTACATCCCAAGTCTTAAGGAAAAATTTGTGTAGCGAAATACACAGTAAAGTCAATACAAAACTTAAAAGTAATTTTCCTACATCATGATATAGTTCTGGTATGGGAATGCAAAATTTACTTACCAACCAATGTAATAAAATAAAGCTTAGTTTAAGAAGCCTTAAAAGGTAGCGCGGATTAGTAAAAGTAGAACGTACATGGGCCTATAAATAAGCATGACAACAATGTAGATGGCACTGCAGCATACACATCTAAGCAAAAAAATATCTGGAGTATGGAGATGAAGAGATCTAACACAATAGTAAAGGCCCCAACTTGTGGGAACTTGATCATAGTGATTAGCATCGATGGTGGCGGAATCAGAGGTCTTATCCCAACTATTATCCTCGACTTTCTTAAGACTGAGCTTTAGGTATACCATGCTATTTTTGTTTGAGTTTCTAAATACATTACTCTTATAGATCAAATAAACTCAATAAGTTTTTAGTGATCGCTATTTTTATTTACATGCTTTACTTGATGGTTTAGAACCTAGATGGTCCAGCTATTATCCTCGACTTTCTTAAGACTGAGCTTCAGGTATACCATGCTATTTTTGTTTGAGTTTCTAAATACATTACTCTTATAGATCAAATAAACTCAATAATTTTTTAGTGATCGCTATTTTTATTTACATGCTTTGGTTTATGGTTTAGAACCTAGATGGTCCTGAAGCAAGAATCAAAGACTATTTTGATATAATTGCTGGGATAAGGAGCTCTATAAATTAAGACTATGATAAAGCAGGATTTGTTATGCGTGAGCATATTTGATGGATTCAGTTAGACATATTTGGGAGAGATGACCCATCTCTTGAAAGTCAGCCAAATCTTTATTAAAAGTTAATATTATTTAGTGAAAATGTTTGGTTTTAATCATATTGTTATTAGAAAAAAGATAATAATATTGGCAGTTTGTTAAACTTCAGACAAACCGAGGATAGTGTATATGATTCCATGTTGAACATTCAGTTAGACATATTATTCGAGCTTTAACAAACTGAGGATAGTGTAAAATATTGGCAGAAAGTAACTGGATATATTATAAGGTAACTTTATAAATTATAAGATAACTTTTCATTTTAGTAAGTAATCCTTTCTGACATTTTGTATGTTAAAGGTTTAGTCAATATTAAAACCGGGATATATGGCTTTATTAGAGGATACCATTGTTTTCGATGTGCTACCACTTTTGAATGGAGATAAAGAATATCAGATCTGCATCAAACATTCAAGGTTAACATCCTTTAAAAATAGTTTGGACAATGTGTTTTTTCCTCCTTTTGGCAGCCACAAGTTACCCAAAATCCTATCTGCTACTTATTATTTTCCTAATGTGTGTAATATATACCATTATATAACTAATACTCTTTATTGAAGCTACAATTTATTTTAAAAATCAATACTATTTTCATGACAGGTTGTTGACTTGCATTATACTTTTGTCTATAGTTACATCTACTGATCGAAAAGGTATGTACTTAACTTGATTTTTTTGCCGAGTTCTCTTTTAGTAGCATACTTCATTTTTTAATGATTGTTGCACCAGCTTAGGTCACCATATAAACATGTAATTTGAGTAAAGTGTTAGATAGTAGCAATATGGTAATTAGTGGTAAAATTAATATCATTTGGAAAACATTTGATTATCGTAGAAATAACTTCAAAAAAGGTATGAAATCTTTTTAGGACCTTATAACAGGAAGAGAGTTGGCAGCGGACAGCATGAACGAGGGCAAGCGGTTCCTTTTGTGGAAGCAACAGGTGGAATCTTAGCAGTTCCAATCAACATTTTGGGGACAAGGTTTAACCGTGGAGTTAAGGCTTCAAACAAGATTAGGGAAGTCATTAATGGGATGTATGATTAAAACAATGAAATAACCTATGTTTGAATTAAAACAATGAATTAAAAGAACATAAGAGTGTTTCATCAATAGTTACAATTCAATAATTGGTAAAAGATAGACCACATGTTTCACATGATTAAAATTACTTATGTCAAGCACAGCACCATTAGAAACATGTTTTGAATTTACTAATGTTCTGAAAATACATATCTGATTTTGTGATCGGTTTCTTGATAACACTAATGGTTTGGTGGATGTAGTTAGCTTGATCAGAGACAATGGTGGTCGTTGAGAAACCGGTTCAGCTGAAAGTATTTATCGACAAACAGAAGAACAAGGTAATGTTTGCAGAAGGAGATGAAGACTTTGTTGAAATCCTCTTTAGTTCTCTTACTTTGCCACTGGGAACAATCCTAGAATTGTTAACCAAACACACGGACTTAAAAGATACAAAAGTTGAAAGCTTGACTTCTTTGTATAATAGTGTCGTGAATCTTGGTGTTAAACACTTCACTAATGAGCGCTGTAAAGAGGAGCTCATTAGTCCTATGAATACATCAGCATCTGTTTGCCACAAAATGAAATTAAATTTAAGCACTGGTGTCAATGGTAGTCATGATGGTGTGACATTGCTAAAAAAAAAGAGTTCTTTCATTATCACCAATGATCTTAAGATTACACCTTTCTTGGTTGATAAAAGCTTTGAATACCTTAGTACTCTTGGTGTTGAATGTATCAATTCATTATGTCAAAATATCATCCACCTTGGCTTTGAAGAGGTAAAATTTTAGTTATATCATCATGTCGATTTGTTTAACAAAACCTACCCATGTTAACATTTTGTTGGATTATGTTACAGTTTGTGAATCTACTCAAGTGGTCATTATTGACAAACAGTGATCTAATAAATTTTGTGAATGGTGGACTAGGCCATACCCGTGTTCATCGAGCATCATAGACACCTCATTTGGTAGC